>CATKUY010000409.1:0-31470 GCA_949802685.1 Dicyrtomina minuta | reverse complement strand
TTGCTGGTTTTCAAATTGTTATTCTAGTGAATTTGGAATTTTTGTTTCTTTGTTCCCTTGTTTCAGTTATTAAAAAGTTTTCAACATGAATTATAACAATTTTAAATTAATCAAATTCACAAATTACGCGCTTTAAATATTTAAATTTCAACTTCACATAAATCAATGCGAGCAAAACACAAAGAGAAAATAAAAGACAATTAGATTTTTAAAGAAAACTGTGCTGCTTCTTGTGAAAACAGAAATAAAAACAAAATGCAAAACACTGAACCTGCGTCAAAGCTAAATGCGTCGTTCAAATAGGATGTAAATTCAAAAGATCCTCTAAAGATGTACATCAGTCCATTGTGCATAACTAAGCCAAATAAAAGAGAAACAAGAAATTTACAATTTAGATATTATAACTTAATTGAATTAAAATATTTAGCCAAAATATTGGTGCCAAAATAACAGAACCTCAAACGTTCAACACAACTTTAATTTGGTTTTACAAGCACAATGTTGGTTTCGAATCGATGGCGGAGTTCCACGCATTTTCACTGCAGTCCACGTTTTAATGTTGGTGTCAAAAGACAGCATTGTGTTCACTATTTCACATGCGATGTAATCACATCCACCAAAAATGAGGATGAATCTGTCGTCGTAGACTGTCGCTGAGTGACCCCAACGAACTGATGGAGGAATTCCCTGAAAACAGTTTATAAAAAAAATCAAATTAATTCTTTGAGATAAAATTCTTCGTTAAATAATTTAAATAAATTTAAAAAAAAACAATTTCTGACTTTCGTTTCAATTGTTGACCAACAAAAAGATTCCAAGTGCAAAGAATGTAAATCATTCGTCACTTCTCTTCTAAAATCTCCAATTCCACCGTAGATGAGCATTTAATTTCTAAACACAACCGCAGAATGATTACAACGAGCGCTTGGAATATTTCCAGTGACTTTTGGTTCGTCCCATTTCAGAGTCTCTGTGTTGAATCGATACGTCGAGTTGGACTTTTTATTTTTCTTTGTATCTGAACCACCGAAGATGAGAACAAATTCTTTGTGGGCCACCGCTGAGTGACCATATCTTTGATTCGGATTCATTTCACTGTTTTCCACTGGCAACTTTTTCCACTTCTTTTCCACTTCGTTGACATTCAACACGAACACATCCATGGGACCATCTTCTGAATAACTTGAATTAGAATCTTCGGAATCAGAATCATCGGAATCATAATATCCACTAAAGGCGTAAATTTTGTTGCTAACTGCCACTGCTGCATGGTTACTTCTTGGCTCAAATCCGTTGATTTTTTTTTCCCAACGAATCTGTAAATTATTCAAATTGTTCAATGAATTCCAAGTTTTGCATTTCGTATTTTTTATCTTTTACCGTTTTGGACGGCGACGCCGCTGCAGGAAGTTGAGGACAAGAAACAGATTCCGAAGACTGCGGCCTAAACAGTGTCTGCAACAGAATTTCGTTTGAAATTATGTATTCATTTTATTTACCATAACCTTCACATTTTACTTCTCTGTTTTAACTACGTGATTTAATTTATTTCCTATAATTCTGTTTTTATATTGCAAGGCACCTGCATAATTTGAACTCAAAGAAAAAAATGCAGTTTACATAAAAACGGGTTTTTAAAAAATAAACTTAAAAGATGCAAATCTCAGCCATTTATAAATTGCCACATCTACGCAAATAAAATTCGTTTTCGTTGATGGTAAAAACAAATTACCTCCTCCAACAAAGTGACGACAGAAAACGGAGCCCCATTTTCCTTAAAGACGTTGTACGCGTGCACTGCCGCGCCGCATGCGACTGCTTCGTCTGCGTCGATTGTTCTGCAAATCTGTTTTCCCGCGAAATATTCCTGGACCATCTGCTGAACTTTCGGAATTCGACTCGAGCCGCCGATGAGAATCACGTCTTCGATTTCCTCTTTTTCGCATCCGGACTTCTTGAGAGTTTCGTCCAGAATTTTCATGCTTCGGTTTAGCAGCGGTCCGATTAGCTCTTCGAATAGTGTGCGCGCCACTGGGACCACCAGCGGCTTATCCCCGTATACGCCTTCCACTTAAATGACGACCAAAGGCGTAGAGGCCAAATAGCATTTTTGCCTTTCACATTGCGCCCGGAGTCGGGGCAGCTTCCGCGCAGCTTTTTTTCGAATATCGGCGTCGTCCGAAGTTTTTGCGTCCGCTAAATTTACACCGTGAAGCTTTCGGAACTCTTTGAGGCAGTATTCGGTGAGGAGGTCGTTGAAATCTTCGCCCCCCAAACGATCGTCGCCTCCAGTTGCTCTGATTTCGATTCGTTTGTGGGCGTCCAATCGGAAGACAGTTACATCGACAGTACCACCCCCGAGATCGTAAATGAGACAAGTTTTTACTGCTTTGCTTTGAATGGAAGTCTGAAGTCCATACGCGACTGCAGCCGCCACTGGCTCCACAATTAATTGAATATTTTTGAATCCTGCCTTTTTACAGGCGTCTTTTGTAAGTCCCTTGTGGAGATCCGTGAAATAAACGGGTACTGTGACGACTGCGTAATCAACTGAAACTCCAAGCGCAGCTTCCGCCGCCTTCTTTAAGTGCGAAATCAACATTGTGGCAATTGTCTGCGGTAGCATCGCTTCTCCCTGAACTTTGACCCCGACGAATCCGTGAATGTTGACCAAGTGAAACGGCCACAGCTTTTTGTACCTTCAAACAGTTTAAAATATGACGTTACTCTGTTGTAATATGCACAATGGAAAACTGATGCTGCAA
Source organism: Dicyrtomina minuta (assembly GCA_949802685.1). Classification (NCBI taxonomy): domain Eukaryota; kingdom Metazoa; phylum Arthropoda; class Collembola; order Symphypleona; family Dicyrtomidae; genus Dicyrtomina; species Dicyrtomina minuta. The sequence continues at coordinate 28,705 of CATKUY010000409.1, read as the reverse complement.
ATTAATGCACTAAAAGCATTTGTGCGCCTATTGGGGTCGAAAATGTGCCATAGGAGAGGCTAACGCTCCTTAGCCCCGCCTTAGATCTGCGCTTGGCTAATGCCTTCGATCAGTTGCGCTATTTCAATATGCGAACTTGAAATGGGTGCTTGTGCGAAATTAATTAATTGCATTAGTTAAACTAGACTGACTCACTTTTGGATGTTTGGGTCCTCAAAAATTCGTCCAATGAGGCGCTTGATATCGAAAATTGTGTTTTATGGGTTTTGGTGCGCGAGATCTTTGGCCGTGTCCCCTGCGACGACGTCCACTTCTTCGTCGTCGTCGCTGTCGTCCTTTTCAACGCCGTAAGCGACGTAACTGGGCGTCGTGTTTCTGCCCACGTCATTTTGCAGAACTTCTGGTTCTTCGTCTCGGTGGCGAAGGACGGCGACGCAGCAAAACGTTGTTCCCAAATCGATGCCAAGTGCGAGAGAAGTTGCGAAAGTTGAGGAGGAAGCCATTTCAGTTTTGATCTGCGGAAATATATGAGTGTTAATTTCAAGTTCAATTTCAATGCAGTAACTTTTAAATTGGATGACCTCTGGAAGGCAATGACATTGACCCTCGAAATTCCAACTAAAACCACAACTACCTAAGCATCAAGTAGGTAAGGTGACAGTTTCTAATCCCTGTGATATCTATATTCCAATTGTATGATTGTCGATTGTCTCAAATGGCCACGGAGTCAATTGCCATTTTAGCAACGGTTAAGCAGATGTTCTAAAATTTTCGGATTTTTTTGACGTCATTTATAGATGATCCTTCGCAGAATATTTCTGCAATGCGTGTGAGATGTACATATATGCCAATAAACTGCACTCAAGTAGTGGACTCACTAATGCAACTCCAATAGAATCACTCTAGCTGTAGTACCCACCAACAGTTGAAGACCTTGCTGGCAAATCACATTAAGTCTAGGTGGCCCATTTTTACAGGAACCTCAAATTTTGATAATTGTTTCAAAACGTCATTTTTTTATCGAAATTTGTTTTCGGTAACTTCATAGTAATAGGTTTATTAGTAGCCAAAAATAGTCAAACCTTTCCTGGTAATTTTTAAAAAAATATTTTTAAAACCCTGGACTTAACTTGTTTTGCTAAAAAATATCAATGCAAAAAATTAAACTTTTTGAATTAAATACAATTGTGTGCTAATTTATAATTATTGTAAAATTAAAATATGAATTATACATTGCAAAAACCATGTAAATAGAACATTATACACATTTTAAAAACATGTAAATACAAGATTTTGTACTTTTAAAAATCTAAATCTAAATAGAACATTTTGCACTTCTTGAAACAAAAAACTTTTTAAATCCACAACTCCTAAGGAATTTATGTTTGCTTAGGGATTATCTACAAATAACGCCATCAAAAAATATTAATTTTTAGGACCATGCCACTTCCCTGTCACCAGCTCAAGCATAATTATTATGTAAATGGCTATCTCTGATATAGAACAGAATATTATCAGTTGCCCAGTTGACCCTACCGATGACATCATTTATGGACGATTCAGTACGTCTTTCTTTTTCTCATAAGCAACACGATTTCTTGTTTGTACAATTTCTTAATTACTAGTAATCCATGCGCTTCTGTTTTTAAAACACTAACAAACTTGGATGTAAAACAAAATGGTCTTTTAGTTTGCATATCCATTTGTATAGAATCGTCCATAAATGGCGTTCTTCGGTAGGGTAAGTATATCCAGTCAGGTAGTGATAATATTCCGTGTTAAAGATATAGCTGTCGAACGCATTGATCCCCGAATATCTATATACTATATAGGTATATTTATGACATGTAGTTAAAGTAGGTTGGAAAAATATTTAAACTTGGAAATGACGGTACTTAAAATAGTTAAATGTGAAGGACGTCATTAGGGACGATCCCTGAATTAATATATACTATATAGGTATATTTATGACATGTGGTTAAAATAGGTTGGAAGAAAATCAAAATTAGCAATGGGGGTACTTAAAACTATAAAATGTGAAGGACGTCATTATCGGCGTTCCCTGAATAACGTACTCTGAATATCTATATAATATATAATATATAATATATAGGTAAGGTGAATTCCGAATGCCTGAGCTGGTGTTCGAAGAGTGGACGCCCGTCATGAGAACGCATATTTTCCAATTTTACATTGCAGTCCCAAACCCACGACCACTATACCAGTCTGTCCTGTAAACGTACATATGTCAGCATTACATTTACTTGTAATGGATATTGGTGAAAATTTTCCACGTGTTTTTTTAATGGCGAAATTAGATGCTGAGATTAAGCATCTAATGAAATGGTCAAGTAAGTCTGTCCGTCTGTCTGTCCGTCTGTTGGTCCGACGCTACAGGTCAAACCATTTAAGCGATTATTTTTAAACTTTTTTTGCAACCACAAATGAGACCGGGACGGTCTGTATTGTTTTTTCACTTTAATCGGACTGACCATTGCTACACAACTAAATGTTGAATGGACCCATGTCAAAAATCAGAAAAATGAGCTTTCCAAAAACGGAAGATTGCATGTAAACAAATGGAGAATGTGTACATACGTAATTTTAAAGTTCTGCGCGGCGAATACAAGTATATCTTGTAGTACAGACCCAACCAATCTCAGCTACAGTTTTCAATGGTCATGGTCATAGTCTGTAGTCTGTTGTCTGCTTCGTCGGATACACATTGAAAGAATAGGTTATAGATAATCAATCAGGGATCGTCCCAAATGACGTCCTTCAAATATTATAGTTTTGAGAACCCCCAATTCCATCTTTAAAACTTTTTCCAACCTATTTGAACTCAGGGATCGTCCATAATGACGTCCTTCAAATATCATAGTTTTAAGTACCTCCATTACAACTTAAAAGTTTTTGTCATCAACATAAATATACTGGAGACAGATAATGAGGGTTTGTCAGCTTTTCCAAAACAGACGTTCTACAATTAAATGTTGAATGGACCGATGTCAAAAAATTTCTCTTTATTTACAAATTTTACTATTTTGGGGATTGCTACTGTCAATAGTTCGAAAATTAGGCTGGCATATATCCTTACCATATGATTTTACTAGTAAGCCTCCAGGGATCGTCCATAAATGACGTCAGACAAATTTTACCATTTTAGTGATCCCCACTGGCATTAATTCACAAATTATGCTGACATACATCATTAAAATAGGATTTTACTAGTATGCATCCAGAGATCGTCCATAAATGAAGTCATACAAATTGTACCATTTGAGGGATCCCCACTGTCATTAATTCAGAAATTATGCTGACATATATCATTAGCATATGATTTTACTAGTATGCATCCAGGGAACGTCCATAAGTGACTCCCCTGTCAGCCACTTAACCATTGCGTAGACGGAAAGGTTTAACTTAATATGTAATCAGTAACCAAGTATACCCATTGACCCTACCAATAACATTATTTGTGGACAATCCCTTACGTACGTGCATCAGAATTAGACCAGAGAGGCAGTGAAAGTTTTTTATAGTTGATTTAATTTCTCACCATCCCCGTGTAATGTTCCTGGTTCCTACTAATCGTAAGTATTTTAATTATTATTACAAGGAATTTTAATTTACACTAATAATTAAATTGTTTGTTCAAAGCGCCACTGTGTCGCAAAGCTCACTACTGTATCATTGCATTCAAATTGCTTTGCTTAACTTGGGCAATTATTGGTAAATAATAGGGTTTTAGTTATAGTATGAAGCCAGTAAGTTAGTTTAATCGTTGAAACTGTCGACTGCTAGTTATCTAAATGGCCGATTTTATTATTGCATTTAAAATTTTGCATTTTTGTGCAACCCAACCACATGGGGTCACAGAGTTCAGCGCAAAATTTACAAATTATAAATCATAAAATACATCAACAATCACAAAAAAATTGACACCTAGTAAAATATTACACTATTTTCTTAATAAGTGAAACCCGTTTGCTACTCAAAATCTGTACTCCAAGAACCGTCTTTTATTGGATGCCTGCTAACCATAGCTGCCCACAAGGACCACCTAGTCTAGTCTAGTAATACAGTCAGATATAAAGAGCTAGAAAGGAAGGGGGCAGAGGAGAGTGGAGAAGGAATGGGAGAAGAGAAACGGAGAGATGGCACGTGTAAGACAGTTTAAAAGAGTTCATGATGAAAAGTAGCTCAGTGCGTAGTAGTATAAAACTTGATGCGAATAATAAAATAGTCAGAAAGATCTAGAAGGAAAGATTTAATGTATAACGAATGGAAAATAACTGGGACAAGGGAGATGAGTTGGCAAGGAAAGTTCTCGAAGCTCGAGAAGGAGAATGTATGTACATGAGAGGTACGGAGATGCAGAAAGTCAGTGTGAAGTTGGACTCCGATTGAAACGCTGTTTTGACAAAAAGATCATTTGTACTTCCAAAACTCAAATCTGTATTACATTAAAAGTCGAAAGTATTCAATATCAAAATTATCTCAGTTTAGAAGTGTATTCATTCAAAATTCATACAACTCTTTCAATTACATATTTCTTCAAAGTACTTATTATTAACACATATTCATAAACACCATAACCAAGGAGCAGAAGCCATCGAGCCAGAGACAGACAGAGGAGGAAAACGGAAATCTCTAAGTCCAGGACGTAAGCCAGGAAGAAGTCTACCTCTGCTCCTACTATTCCATCAGCCGATCATCTCTTCTCAAAGTAAGATCGAGACGAACTGAATTACTAGCCAGATAGTAATTCCATCATAAAATGTAAGTAAAAGAAATCAATTACCTCAGTATTGAAAGTAAATGAATAAACACGTTCCAAACTAAATTAAGCGCATAATATACTCTCAGTAGTTCTAAGACGCGACTCTCGGTCTTGCTTGTGGCCACTCTCCTCCCTCGTAACTCACGTAGAAACATGAGCGAGAGAAGTGGAGAGGCCAGTCGCAGGAGCGAGGGAAAATAGTCTTATCATTTTGGTAGCAGAGCATAGTTAACGAACCATATAAACACGGAAAGTTTTTTTAAAAATATATATAAATAAGACTATAAAGAAAATGGTTACAGTATACTAACATTAAAATGAAGAGTCAGTCTTAAGATCAATACCATAAATAAGCGATCCCTGTTTTCTTCTGGGTCCCAGGATTTTTCTTCAAATTTAGTCGCCTGTAGACCCACTTCAGTGTTTAGGGCACGACACTCCCTACATATTCTTTTATGGCTACGAATAATAAATGACGTATATAGGAGACACTGTTCAAATTCATGCGCGAATGTAGAACACGAGGAGAACCGATCGAAAATATTTTCCAATTCAATAGCATGTTCTTCTCGTTCTTAAAACAGTCGGGAGCAGAGATTAGAATTTTTTTGTAGTAAAATAGAATTTTGAGTTTGCATAGTGGAAAGGGCAGACACAAAATGTCTTTTATCCAAATAAATTTTCAGGAGCAAAGATATAGTACAAACCCATCCAGTGACACATGAATAAAACCAAAATCGAGGAGACATGATATAATTTAGGTGAAACGAAAAAATTTGCACACACTTAATCGAAAAGTATCAAAAATGAAACCCACAGAACTTACACAAAATTACTAATCCCAATTTTCCTCTTCCTCGTCAGAAACAAGTAAGGAAAAAAAAGTGTCGAGAGATTTAAAATATTTGCACAACCTTTTATGAGCACGAACAAGACGATCCAAGAACAGGGGGCACGATTCTAAATTGTGACTAAACATTTGACAGAGAGGGCAGCCCAAATGCATCAGACTTATTTTATGATAATGTTCCTTTTCAATTGCGGAATATTGGTATCGTAACTAAGTAATCTCCTGCTGCAAATTTAAAATAGCAGATTTAAAATTTTGCCTTTTTAAATATGAATCCATGAGTCGCTTAATCAAAAACAGGGCACCAATTAAAATAAAACACCACAAAATTTGAGAAAACATAGTGAGGAAAGAATAGCACGGAATAATAGGCACACACTTTACGAGTAGATATAATGGTTACGATAGATGTGGACAATCCAGACTTTGCGAGCAAATGCGAGAATAAAAAAGTTTTCGAAATGAAAAATGAGACCGACTAAGCCCAAAAATCCGTAGCTCCAGAAGAAGAGGAAAAAGAGAGACCAAAAAATTCCAGGGGGACAAAGTCAAGTAGGGGCATGCTCAATAGTAGAAGTATAGTAGGGAAGGTGACGAGATAATAAAGAAGGACGCAAAAAAGTGCGTAGAAGTTTTATCTTCATGAGGACCAATAGGCACGCACAACACAACGGGAGAGAGAGAGAAGTAAAATAAATGGATGCGAAGGCGTCTATCCCAATAGTAACACAGGCAGGATGAGGAAAGATCATACATGAATAGGAATAATGGGGACCAAGCATGAGCCCAGGCATTACAAGGAACACGCACAGTACGCAGCGAAACTACGTCTAAAGGGGCCAACCAGGGCCAAAAAAACTCCAAGTCACAGAAGGTAAAAGGCAGGCACAGCATTTTTACAGGAACCAAACTTCTTAACAACAAACATACATTGAAAAACGGCTATATAGTACGAATAGCAGGTCATCATGAGCATGCACAGCATCTTTTAACGCAATTAAATTGGATGGAAAAATATTCAGGAGACGAGAAATTTAGGGCAAGTAGAAAAAGGAGAGAGAGAGAGAAAGCGCGTGGAGAAAGAGGGGCCGACAATCCTGAAGCGAGATTTCCCGTTCTCAACTAAACACATACCATATAACCACTTCAAAACCAGGGACAGAGAGGCACACCATCCTATGTATGATAGGAGATGCAAGAGAGAGAAGGGGCGAAAGAAATATGCTTGTAGATAGAGGGTGTATATAGGTAGGGAAACTATGAAACAGTATTGAAATACAAATGGTAGTTGGAAATGGCACCGGTACAGGTTCAGGGCAGTGGATATAGGGTAAACCCTGTAAACTTCATTCCATCATGAAAGGAAGAGAGGAAAATGCTTAAGAAGTGCTATACACAAAAATAGTAGTACATACACACAATATATATGACAAAAAGTCTGGAATGTAAAACTCAATAACTATTTTAAACAATCTTTTCTTTTTGAGTTTTGAGAAAATTGTCAGCAATAGTAGAGGAGGATTCACTTCAATAAAGTAAAGAGCACTATTGGGACACAGGAGCAGGAAAGAAAATAATGCAGAATATATAGATAATTGTCTGTGGATATGTTATACAATATATAGTAGATATAGAGGTATGCGTAAATCTACCTTACCAAGGTACCTACCCTCCCAGCCTACCTACGCACGTCTAATAAAATGGGCCAAAATATACCCATAGCCAATTGTTTTGCTCCTATTATTATACATGATTATATACCTGTATTATTTTATGAGCCCGAATCCGAAACGACGATAGCGTACATATTATGCGTATGTCAATTATGTCATACTTAATTCGAATTAAGAAAAAAGTTTAAAAAATTATGTCTGTAATAATTCTTGAATCTGTGTGGTAAGTAAGTTAAGAAAAATCATTAGAATTCTTACAGCAACGGTATAGGATACCCACTATTTATTATGTAGGTACGTACACTTTGATCATGAAACAGTTTAAAAAACTTTTTGTTCTCTAACGTATAGGCATCTAGTGATTTAGTGTGTTTACAGTGTTTACAATTTTATTTTGTAAATTAGTAGATTCGTGTAATGAGTAAGGCAGTATACCTCAGTAAAAAATAATAATACTATATTTATTTTCAAGATCAAGTAAAACCGAGAGTACAAAATGAATGTGATCGAGGTTGTAAAATTTTTTTTCGAATGTTAATGACATTTGCCTCACTAATGATGCCTTATATTTCTTAAATTGGTATACTATTTGTCATTTGTATATATGAGAAAGGAAATAATCCACAAACAAATTGTGATAGAGAGAATACGTATTTTAGGCAGTGCAGTACAGTAGTACAGTATCAAGTGTCAATACATTGTGTCACTAATGCTGACTACACAAATAATTCATGTGGTTTGAGGTGATTGTCTTTGCCGTATGTTTAGTTGGTTAATATGGGTCCTTTAAACTGCCCTTTACGATTTTTCTCTAATAAATGTGTTATAGCAAAAATAAAAAGTTAGATCTGCGTGGCGATGCGTGATTTGGCGTGGCCTAACTATGATTAGATGAGGTTAGGTGCTTGAAAATGAGATGAGGTAAGGAGGAAAAGACAAGTTAACTTTGAGTACTTTATTGAGATTATAAGACCCACACAAGGGAAGTACACGCTGGCGGTGACTCTGGAGCTGGTGCGGTAGGATCGTTAAAGTAGGTGTTGCTAGTCTCGTTCTCTTCGTTACACTGAATGGCACAACTAAAATTAGTTTACAATACATTTTGTAGTAGCCCCACCAGCGCCAGAAGCCAACCACGGTTGAAGTACCTAATACTCATATATACAGATTACGACAGAGTACGCAGTACTCAACAATGCGTATACCAATTATTGCAAACATATATTATTGTATTGGGGTTAATTTTGATTTTATCAATTTTCAAAACTTTCACTTACATTTGATTTACATAAACGTATAATTGAATTATACATATGCTGGGCAGTGTCGACGTAGATTTCGTCATTTTTATAATGTTAATAGTATTGTGGGGTATTGTACACACGCGTCCAAATGAAATGAAGGTAGACAGCTATTCCATATTAAAATATGTAATCTTTTATAAATGTGTGATAATAAGGAGGTTTGTGCATTAAAGTTAAATGTTTTAGTACTACTTCAATTCAATCCAAATTCGTGTCAGCAGTCTGTATTCAATGGGTTCTCTTTGGCTTAGTTATGTATTCGATTTTGATTTTTTTTAGTTTAAAAAATATTGTTTGATTTTTATTTTTGTGTAATACGTTATAAATTATAGATCAAGTATTGAATTAGAAGTTGATTGTACTTTAATAGGGACATTGAGTAATAGCTAATAATGGTCTGATTGTCTGTACATAAGGCATGTTGTTATGTACCTGCCTGCAGAGACATTTTTTTCTCATCTGTCTGTCTACTGAATTGTCTACATGAGTGAGCGCCGTAGGTTCAACGTTGCTTTTTGCGTATATCTACACCTACCTCATCAACAATTGCGGTAGCAAAGAATATAAATTGTCCAAGCAACAACTTTGCTTTGCGTGGGCATCTAATGTGACTTGTACTTTTGTATAGTGGAAGTAAGTAGCCTAAACGGAAGCTTATAAAACCTATAATAGCCTTACATGTAGGATTAAAAATTAAGGATTAAAAAACACGCCGCTAATTTCTTTAACGGCTCCAGAATTCCAAGGATTATCTGAAATCCAAAAGAGTAGATCCATGCAGGAACTATTAACAGACCGTCAAAACAAAATCTATCTTAATGATGTCATTTAGATGAAAATGTCAGGCACACCTCTTTCTCTGCCTTTAGCCTTAGCTGTGGAAAACCTAAGGGAAACCGTGCTAAGCCCGATACGCGCGATTTTAATCAAAGTATTCTTATTATTATTTTTTATTCTCAAATTTATGTTGATTTTATATTTGTTTTTCCGTTACCGTCAAGTTTTATTTTCATGTTTGCTGGGAATTTGTAAAATATTGCCTCAAAGAAACATTTTTAACATTGAGGATGAAGGAGAAGGGGATGAGATCCCGCTTACGCCTTGTCAAGATGTACACGCGATAATTACCCAAACACAGATTGACACGGCAATACAACGTTATTTCCTAAAGAATCCTATTTCCATTAGCCCAAAACCTACTTCATCCTCAACATTAAATCCATGCCTGATGGCACCACCTTTACATATTACAGTCTCTCCATATACAGAAAAACCCTCTTTATATTAGTTATAAGTTGCCTAACGGCAGAATCAGGTCAAAGTTTGGGCAATTATGACGTTTGTATTTGACCTTCCTCACAACAAAGATATAAACAAATACACAAATAATCACGTTTACTCGATACATGATAATAGTTTGGTTTTACTTTATTGTTTACAAGTACTTATATTATTTATTCAACAAAGATTATTATCAGCAAAAATTTCAAATTTTCTTATATGAAGTATAACGTCATATTAATTTTACCATCGTCCGAGTTGTCACCCTTGTTTCTGATTCATGAGGGAGAGGAGCCGGACTGGAAACAACCAATAGTAGACGAGAACAAATACATTCTCTGAAATATGTGTAGTCGTGGTATTAACACTTAGTCGCCGTAAGCTCAGTAATTCGTATATTCGTCTACTGAAACTGCCATAAGCATTCCGAATAGTTGAAACCTCATACACGATAGGGCGACGTTCCTCTTGAGAGACCCACGGTAATCTTAATAAGCATACTGGAGGTCTTGTGGGAAATTCGGGGTACAATGGACTGGCGAATCACTTTTACAAGTGACTAGTATAACTTTCTGTTCAGTATTGAATAAAAGAACAATAATTATTTGGGAAATACCACAATAATTCAAAGACTTTATTAATCCACCAATCAAAAGAGTTCACATCTGAGAGTTCAATTGTATTCTGGAATAATTGGTAATTTTAGACTAAAAAATAATTACATTACCGTTTTCATGCAAATTATTATTCAGACTTCATGGGTTTTATGTATTTATATTCATTATGGGATAAGAATTCTAATATCAATTTTTTATGTTGTATAAAATTCACGGAACGAGAGGGCGATGGAGGAAGTAAATCAACAACAAAAATACAAACAGAGTAAAACGGGGTCCCTGTATTCTACGGGATTACAACAACAACCTCCTGGAGTAGATTTAACTCTCAAATCAAGAATATTCGGGAGTCCCTAACTATAAAAGTTTGGAAATATCCAAAAAGTAAGAATCACCTCTCCAACATTCAAGAAATGCTGATTCACATCAAAAACATCTCATCGTGAATACAAATCATATGGCTTACTTGCTCAAGATTACCTAATGTATGATATAATGAATCACAACTCCTGATAATATATTGAACATAAACAATCATGTATGTAGATTATGTGTGCTGATAACGTGTACAAACAATTTATACAATTCTTACATTTAAATATCAATTATTATTCAAAAATTGCACTATACTTCGTGAGCTCTTGTGAAAGGCATACAAAGTCACTATGTGTAGTAACGATTCTTTCAATTCAATTGTACTAAAATAATACAATGAGGATTTTATTTCAATCCAGGAATCAGGATTTAAACCTGCGGTTCAAAATCAAACAAAGAGGTGGTGAGTTGATATAGTCATAAATAAAGAGCTAGAAAAGAAGGGGGCAGAGGAGAGTGGAGAAGGAATGAGAGAAGAGAAACAGAGAGATGGCACGTGTAAGACAGTTCAAAAGAGTTCATGATGAAAAGTAGCTTAGTGCGTAGTAGTATAAAACTTGATGCGAATAATGAAATAGTCAGAAAGATCTGGAAGGAAAGATTTAATGTATAACGAATGGAAAATAACTGGGACAAGGGAGATGAGTTAGCAAGGAAAGTTCTCGAAGCTCGAGAAGGAAAATGTATGTACATGAGAGGTACGGAGATGCAGAAAGTCAGTGTGAAGTTGGACTCCGATTGAAACGCTGTTTTGACAAAAAGATCATTTGTACTTCCAAAACTCAAATCTGTATTACATTAAAAGTCGAAAGTATTCAATATCAAAATTATCTCAGTTTAGAAGTGTATTCATTCAAAATTCATACAACTCTTTCAATTACATATTTCTTCAAAGTGCTTATTATTCACACATATTCATAAACACCATAACCAAGGCGCAGAAGCCATCGAGCCAGAGACGGACAGAGGAGGAAAACGGAAATCTCTAAGTCCAGGACGTAAGCCAGGAAGAAGTCTACCTCTACTGCCTTTATTCCATCAGCCGATCATTTCTTCTCAAAGTAAGATCAAGACGAACTGAATTACTAGCCAGATAGTAATTCCATCATAAAATGTAAGTAAAAGAAATCAATTACCTCAGTATTGAAAGTAAATGAATAAACACGTTCCAAACTCAATCAAGCGCATAATATACTCTCAGTAGTTCTAAGACGCGACTCTCGGTCTTGATTTTGGCAACTCTTCTCCCTCGTAACTCATGTAGAAACATGAGCGAGAGAAGTGGAGAGGCCAGTCGCAGGAGCGAGGGAAAATAGTCTTAACACTAGTCTAGTCATGGTCCGAGATGCGTACCACGAGTCTAGTCTAGTCAAGTCACAATAATATAGGTTCCCAAGAAGACCAGTCAAGTCTAGTCAAGGGACTTTAAAAGTTGGGCTAGTCAAGTCTAGTCTAGTCACCTAGTCATTTAGTACAAATTTTTAAATTTTGCGTACTTGATACGTATCATGGATATGGCAACATAACAAGGGTTATTGACAAAAGCTCAAGGTTCATGTTGCTTTCAAAGGTTCAATATTATTTAAAATGATAAAATGGAGTTCCTGACTACATTAAGAGTTTTAAAATATAATTTAATGCGTAAATTTCATTTACAACATTAGTTGGTCACTCCAGCGCAGCAAAAAATATAATCGTCTTCGCCCTTTATAATGCCTTTGATTAGAATATAGTTATGTAGTTTCTGTAAATAGGAAATATAGTGTATGCTTCTCAAAATTGATTAATGCACTAATATTAGAAAATGCACGAGAAAAACGACCTTTTTACGGTTTTTTTACTGCTGCTGATAGAGCTAAAAATTTTGATTTAAATGAAATTTATTGCAGATTTGTATTTCAGCGCTAACTAGTTTAAAACATTGTTTTTTGCTCAAAATATTGACTTCAAAATTGGACTTGCTTTTGATGCGTTTTAAAAAGAATTTGAAATTTTGAAATAGTTGTGTGTGTCAAAAATTATATTATAATTGTTTAAAAAAGTTAAAAACTTCATGAAATCGCTATAAGTCGTTTAAATTCTAGCGTGTACTTATAAGGCAGTTAAAAATCCTGATTGGCTTTAAAAAACTTTTTTCCAATTCCAAAAGACATTTATTTTCGAGGAGATAATAGTTTTGCAAAGCCTTACATTTCATTCCTACATTCACATTCTTATATTTTTATTCTTACATACTCTTAAAAACATTTTAGCTTTTCATACTCTTTTTAAACTACAATTAAATTTATTATTAATATCTTCTTGATTTTTACACACGTTCCAATTCCGACGAAGCTACATATGATATACAAACTAGATATAACTATTAGTTTTAAAATTATTTATTATTAGTTTAATTATATTATTATTATTATTATTAGCAAACACAAATTGTCAATCCGGCTGGTTTGATGATGCACGGACACTCATAGAGCTCATAAACAATGGCTTATATGAATACGGATGGTTTAAATACTCTAATTTAAGAGTAAATCAGAGTTTTTCAATGCTAAAATGTAAGTAGAAAAAGGCGGGATGACTAGCAAAATAGCCTAGACAAGTCTAGTCTAGTCACCATAATAATTAGGCGCGAATAGTCTAGTCTAGTCAAGTCAGATGAAACTATAGGCCCGGCTAGTCTAGTCAGATGACCCAAAATTGACAAAAGTCTAGTCAAGTCCCTAGTCTCCTAGACTAGTCTGACTAGACTCGTGCAGCCATGCTGCTAACTATTGCGGGAGACACGGTTCTTGCAGTTTTAAGGGCATGGTGAGACCAATGCTGTGCCGTGGCTTTGGGCTTTAAATTCCTGCTTCCAAAGCGAAGGAAAATATTGCATTTAAATGAGTCAATATTTACACCAAAATGTTGCTGTAGTATAGGTGTGGAGTTTAACATTCGGTTGACGTTACTGAATTCTGATCAAAGCTTTGTACCTGTACCCACTTTAGCATCCTCACGACAGTTGATTAAAAATTAAGACGTTTAATATCTGTTTCAGTTCTACTAACAAGATTTTGATTTTAAATGGTACTACAAGCGGATAAAGTATAAGTGTAGTTTAAATAGATACATTTGTAGATGGTGTGCAATAAATTACGCGGTAGTACAATGTGTTTCCACTTTCCTACTGTTGCTTGGAAACCCAAATACGTTCGATGCATTTGACTGATTTCTCGGACACGTCGATGGAGGGAAAGTTTATTACTAAATCAAGATTTAGAAAAATCAGAAAGCAGTGCCCGGAGAGTAATTATTTTCACATTTAGTTATATGTATCGCCATTCCTACGCTAATTAAGATCAAGACTGGTGACATTGTATTACTATTTGAATAATATTGTTAAACTGGGGCATTAATTAAACTACAAAGCACCTCATTGAAGCGTTAAACACATCAAGTTCCTCGATTTCAATGTTCCATGTCGTCGCTGACGAAAACTTTGAAGTTTGTCTGAAACAGTTTTGAAATAAATTGTGTCTTTGTATTGATCAACGGAGATGAAAGCAGAACAGTCTGGTCAAATTAACAAATGCACAATGCCCCATTTAATTTAATAATTTTGATCTCTTGAATTTGTATATCCTATAATTCAGATTTAGGGGCCAACAAATTCTATTACCTACTTTAATTTCTCGTAAGTTTGTTAACTTGTAGCAATTATCACACATCTTAAATTAGCAGGATTTTATCTATTTGTAAACGATTTTGGGATTGACATAACCATGAGCCACACCGAGTTAAAATTTTGGTATAATAAATCGATTGAAATACATGTACATTCAGTGGGATATAAATAGTGGTGGGAGTCTTTTAACACATTCTTTGAAATAATAAAATTATTTTTTATTTATTTGAAAGTCATGCACACAAAAATAAAAACCGAGGCATTTACATATTATCAAGGTCCTAAAAAACTAAAAACATAAAAATAGGTAATTTTCCACTTTTCATAAACATATGAGGAACATTTTGCATATTTCAAAAAAACGACATTAGTTTTAATTGTAGGCTTTCATATCATTTATTGTTTCTATTTAAAGTAACTCTGTAACTGTTAGATGAACGATAAGGGATCGTCCACAAATGACGTCATCGGTAGGGTTATTACTACACGAATGTAACATTCATTGTTAACGTTAATAGTTATAAATTGACCTTCCAACTTTTAGATCACATCTCTAGATACGTGGGGTCGCTAGAAATTCTGAAGCCAGCCAAGAATAAGATTTTTTATCTGCTTTCAATTTGCCGACGCGTTGTGATGACAAAGCCTGTGGAGAATTAGCAGTGGAAGTAGCAGCAACGTTTATGCAGTGAGTGAGAAAAATTTTACATTTTTTTAGTTGAGAGATTAAATTCTGCTGATTTGAGAAGTGAGTCAGTGACGGAAAGTCAAAATAAAAAGACTGCATTATTTAATGGAATATGGATTCGTTAAGCTCTAAATTAGCTGTTTTTATTCATGTCAACGTTATTTTAAACCAATAGTAAATCGTCGCCCATATTGTTTATTATTTCTGTTTATGTCTGTGGTTCTTTTAATTTACAGCAAGTAAAATTACTTTTATTTAGAAGCTTCAAGTAAAATTAAAAAATCTTTTAATCTTAAAAATAGTAGTGGTCCTTCGTTATTAGTTAAACCGTAAAAATGTATTTAAATGTGAAGAAATAAGTTTTTTCAATTAAATAACCTTGTCTGATTCCAGATCCTTTGGCGAATACAAAGACACTCACGCTTTCCTACAACTCTCTCAGACAAAATTAAAATCGGTTCTCGGCAGCAACGACGTTAGAATCGAGGAACTTGCCGTTTTTCACGCTGCAATGAGGTGCCTCATAATTTACCAATAAATCGTAAATCGTAAATCGTAATTAGTAGAATTTCACATGTGATTCTCTTTATCTAATTGTGAATTTGTAAACATTAAAAGTGTATTTCCGCATTTTTTTTTATTTTTTGCAAATGGGCAAAATTCCAGTGCAAGCAGATGAAGGTGAAGCCAACCGACAGAAAAATTCGAGACGTTCTTGGCGATGCTTTATTTGAAATGAATCTAATAATTCTGTTGTTAGGTTTTTTAAAATTAAAAAAGAAAGTATCAGTTGCCCGTTGCCTCTACTTGTTGTTTGTAACCTAACAACTACCCTAGTTTCTGCCCGTCGTTCATTTCAATGTTCTGTTAATGGGCGAAGGAAAAATCGTAAAATAAATCCTATTGAGCATTTTAATAAAACACTTATGGTTTCAAAGATACTTATAGGTACAAAACGTTCTGCGAGACAATATAATAAATTTCTGCCATAACGTCCCTCATGTTTCTGTGTAACTAAATCTGCTTAGTAAAGCATCAGGGTCAAAATAAAACATATGCGTACAGCAATTGAACATGTTTCTTACATTATGCAATGTCAATAAAGTCATAAATAATTGGGGTGTTCAGAATTTAGAGGTTGGAAATGAAAGACTTGTGTGACAAATGTGGTGCTTACAGCTATGAAGTAGAAGGCGAATGTCGAAGAAACAGAAACAATAGTGTGTATATTTGAATATCTATCCACTTCTATCCACATCTATTTAATATCTATCCACTCTGCAGAGACCGCTTAAGTGACGCGTATTATTTCCACTCGCGCGGCGTGCTTTCGTTTCTCAATATTTGACGAATATTTTACTTTGTTACTTTTCTTTTTCTTCTCGTTGATTTTGAACGTCACTACAGCAAATTTACGATCTGTCTAGGAAGTTCAAAATGTTCTATTTGCTTGCTTTCTAAAAAGTGCAAAAATCTGTATTTGTATTCTGCCTAGAAAGAACGAATTACTCCACTTGCATGTTTTTAAAAGGTGTAGCGAGTTTTATTTCCAAGCTTAAGAAAAATGTTAAATGCTATTTTGGCATATTATGTTCAAAGGATTAAATATCTTTCGTTGTAGATAGTGTATTTGGATGTGAGCTGAAAATGAAAATTCATCCTTGTAAGTCTTGGATGGTGATTCAGTTCTTTGCATGTAGCCATAAGTCCTTCCTTTTGCGGCTCCTGCAGTATTTAAATTCAAACACCGAAATTCGCATAATGAACCGATTTTTAACTCTCAAATTATTATTTGGAAACAGGGAAAAATAAAACAAAATGGTAAGTAGCTTTAAGGCTGCGCTCTAAGTCCATGCAGCTGCACTTGTCCTGACCCAAATAATGGAACATAAGCGAGTGCAGTATGTGACCCTGCGATCGAAGCTTTACGTTTTGAATCTGTTTTCTATTTATTCTGGAAGTTTGCGTGAGAGGCACGTTGAAGTTGACATTGAAGTGGCAAACATTTGGAAAATATGAAAATTTCCTATAGGGATTTCGTTCTTGTTGCCCTTGCAGTTCAGATCCAGATTCACGGGTACTTTCGTATTTAATTTTATTTGTTTAGTAACAAGTTTTCAATATTTTACTCTTAAATTCCAGTCAAAGTGCTGTATCTGTATGAAAATTAGACCGTGTGAATTATTTATTTGGAATTTAATTTTCTGTACAATTTTATACTGTGCAATTGAAACCAAATTCACTCGTCAGACTCAAAAAGTCAATGCACCCGCAACCGGTGAAACTGACGTTAATAGCAACGTGCAAATTAGACGCACAAGAGACGACGTAAAAATGGCGAATTTTTAAAATGCTTAAAACAAGACAAGTTTATGTTGTAAGCGGTAAAATTAAAACATTGGAAACTGAATTTCAGTAAAAGAAAGCAAAAACATTGGACCCCGAAGATTCACACGAAAATGCATAACCTACGCGGGAAGCTAAACTCTTAACAGCACACAACTTCGTAACTGCAGTCGTTTTATTATGAATTTCCTAACCAACGAATTTTGATGGACGACGATTTGAAATTCGATAAAGTGATTTAAACAAAAAATAAATCTCCTCAACATCGGAAACTATAACCAAGAAGATCGGCAAAGTGAATTTCACTCTTTATTCTAAAACAATTTACACAATATTGTGGAAAGATATTTGTTTTACACGTTGTTTTAAACATTTTTAATCGAAATTTTTATCCACGAAATCTCTGGACTTGAATTTTGTTTTAAATGATTTTCTTTAAGCATTTAGGCAACACGTTAAATGTCGAAAGCAAAATTTAATATTTAACTGAACAATACCTAATGTTAATGAAATTAAATGACTGGAAATACTTTTAAAAATTATCCCCAACTGCCATCGAATTAAACCTGGTTGCATTTACATTTGAAGGACACAAGTGTCACCCAAATACAAGCCATAGTAATGATTGTATCCTCCAAAGATAAAAACTTGATCGTTGAGGGCGACGCATTCTGCAGATTGACGTGGAGACGGACCTTCTCTATTCGGAGTCATTTTCTTCCATTCAAACGTTTCTGCACAAAATTGAAATCAAATTGAAATTAAAAATAAAAATAAACATTTTTCCTTTTCTCCAATTTGGAAATCGATTCAACTGAACATCGTTGGTTCACATGAAGTTGACCTCAACTCAAATTGGACATAATTACTTATGTTCGTTTTTTGAGCTTTAGTTTCGCTTTCAACGTTAATAACGTTTCTGACATCAACCAAAAATTTTAAATTAATGAGATACACTAATTAGGTGCTTAAAATATTTAAATTCCAACGCCACACAAATCAATGTGCAAAAAACACAGAGAAAATTGGCAACAATTTGATTCGTTGAGCAAAATGCGCTGTTTCCTTTAAAAATAAAAATGAAAACAAAATACAAAACACTGCACCTGGATCATAGCAGACTACGTCGTTCAAACAAGAAAAATAATTCAATACTCCGAAGATGTACATCCGTCCGTCGTGCACTGCTTAACAAAACAAAAGGAAACGAAGACAAGTAAATTAAAATTTGATAAATTAATCAAACTAAATGTAACAAGTCAAGCAAAACTTTTTCGCCAAAATTAAAAAGCTTTAACTGTTCAACACAACTTTAATTTGTTTTTACAGGCAGGGGGTTTTGTCTTAATGGCAAGCGTAATAGTGCGCCAGTTGTAAATAAAATTTTACTATCTCTCTCTTGCCTTTCGTATTATGTATTGCTTTTACTTTTTACCACAGCGACGCTCCTGCGGGAAACTGATCCGAAGAAGCTGATGCCAAAGTATTTGGGAGATATGTTCAGTACCTTGATCGATAAAATCGGAAAATTTTACAATGAACAAAAACTCTGTTTTATGCCAAAAATTAGTATAAATGTCGTTTCAAACAGCTTCGGATTTAAAAAAGCCGCAGTCAGCGTATAGAAAGAATTCATACATCTTAAGAAAATTAAAAGAAACTGCTCAACGCGTTCTGCCTAGTCTGGATGGTTTTAAACTTCTTAAAAGCACAGTTGTAAAAAAATAATTTTAACTGCTAAAAATCTTTAAAAAGTGATATTTTGTAATTAAGAAAACATAATTATGTATGTTCATTGACGTCAAAATTAGCTGCTTTTTATTCATGTCAACATTATATTTAACCCAAAGCTAATCGTCAGCCATATTTTCTATTTATATTTGTGGCTGTTGTCTTAGAATGTGTAGGACTGCAGAATGCATCTGGAAGTGATGTACATTGACATTGCTACGCGGCAACTAATTTAGAGGAAAATTAGCAGTAGGACTCGGAATTTAGGTTTTTCTTGATTTAAATTGTTATGGACGTATTATGGAAACATGAGGAATACCTGATTTCTTACTTTCTACTTACAATCAGTTAGCCGGTCGACTGTCGACTTTTCTACTAACACTTAAGCAATGCAAAAATATGGGCATTTAAAAGAGGCTGAGCTAAATAGAAACAGCAACTCATATAAATTGCACACAGGTATGCACGTCACTTATATCTATCAACGGAACACCATAATCATATTAACTGTAATTATATTTTGTGTATAGCCGATATGCCGAATTTTATCTCGCCAAATTACAACAGCTACAAAATTGTGAGCTGAGCCAACAACGAAAAACCCTCAAACTGCTGAGTGATTACTATTGATACTCAAATTATGCAGTACGTACATACAAATTACGAACCTGTTAAAATCTACAGTAAACCTGTAGATACCACTGTATATGTATGCTAAATTAGTAATCTAAAATTAATGTGTTGTGTCAGTCCAGTGGTTAAGGAGCCAGGATGGTATGCCAAAGGGTTGGGGTTCGAATCCAGTTTTTGGTGTTATTATTTAATTAATAAACAAGGGGCGCAGCCTTAATAGTAGCCTTAAGACCTTGATTTCACTAGAAAAGTTAACCATTGTTAGCCTTAAGAAACACGCTTTCAGAGTTAACCATTGTTAAATCTGAAAGCGTGTTTCTTAAGGCTAACAATGGTTAACTTTTCTAGTGAAATCAAGGTCTAACAGTAATATGGGGCAGTAGTATTTAGTATATATTATAATTATGCTTTTGTATGTTTTTCTTCTACGATTAATTTACAGTATTCTTTATTGTGCATATTAACATAGTTTAGTACGCTTTAAAATAATAGACCGATTTTATTTTTCCCTATTTACATAGTCTGAAAACCTGTAGAAATACTCGACCGATTTTCACGAAAACTTATAAAATTTTGAAGTCCTTCAGCCAACTTTAGCATATTTCAACCCCCCCCCCACCCACCTACTGCGTCACCTCCTTACTAGTTAAACATAACATCAAAAACGGCAATGTGTATGATAGGGTGTTATTTATTTCCAGCTGACCCACCCTCAATGTGATTGGCACTATTTGTGTTCAATCCCTTAAATCAGCCGTATGAAATGAAGCAGTTTGAATTTCCCGCAAAAGTGTTGTCGAAATGTAAAATTTGATTTTGGACCGGTCACTCACAGAATTTGCATACAAATGATACATCAATAAAACCGTAATAATTAGCAGAATCTAATTATGTTGGAGTTCATAGGTGATATTTCAACAGTTTCGAAATTATTTTGAAAAAACCGGTTTTTTTTCGAAAAATCGCTATAAAATGTGTTGTATGGGCTAGAAGGGAAAATAAAAAAAGTCATTTTTTTAATTTTTCAAGGGCTTTAAAATGAGCTATCACTCGACCAATTCGGTGAAGTATTTCAAAAGTGTTATAAATTATGTAAATAGGTAGAAATAAATTCGTTCAACAGGATTGGTGTTGCGTGAGCCAACACCGTTCTAGTATACTCCGTCTAACAGTATACACTGCAAATCAATAACCATAATCCTGTTGAACGCGGGTAACATGATTCACTGTGGTTGTCGGAGTAACAAGAAAGCAGTTACAAATTAACAGTAAAGTAGTCAATTCACTCTTATTTTTTCTAAGCGTACTATTCAGTCGTAAGAAGATTAGCCCAGCCTACGTTTAAAGAGCCACGGCAACGTACTATTATTTATCAGTGTAGTATTACACAGCACACAATTAATATAAGAAAGTTGCGCAAAATTTTCATTGCGAGTTTTTTATATATAAAATCAAATAATATGTATTGAGTGCGTTTTGCGTTTAGGAAAATATTGTATCATTTCTCTGAAGAATATAAATAGGAATTAAAAACAAAATTGTGAAAACGAATAGTGTCCCAATAAGCCAATAATATTATTGCCTACAGCTCATGTCTCATGTGTATTTTAATCAGTCAAGCAGACTTGCTCAACTTTGAAGGTTTAAAAGCTAAAAGGTGGAAAATATCAGAAGAGTAGAAACATTTGCAGGCAGAAATATTTCCTTCTGGGAACACTCCCAGCATTATTGCATTTTATTAAATTTTATTAACTTTAAGTGTGTGCAGTTGAATCATGATGAATTCCCTCCGCCATAGTCAGTTGACTTGCTAAAGCCAAAACCGCTCAAGTTCGTAATCTGACTATAGTGAGACATATTATGAGTGCAGCAGTGTTGGTGTTGGTCTCGCCAATTGCCAGTCAGTCAGTTCCCAACATGTCCAGCTTTACTACACATGACACAGGCAAACACTTACAAAAACATAGATGAAAATAGATTGAACGGCAAAAAAATTCCTTGATATTAAATACCTTCAACTTTTAACTAAACGCCTTTAAATCTCTGATCAAACTAAATTCATCCGTTGAAGTGCAAGTTCGAAAAAACCGAAATGAAAATTTTTATCCCCAGGGGCCCCCAATATTTTCCAACCTCAAAAAACAAAACAAAATAAGCGAATATCTCGAAAAAAAGGAATGTACCCATGCCAAATTTTGTGTACACGTAGCTTAACACTAGTACTACATACTAGCATGCTCAGCCTCCCCGATAAATTCATGTACACTCCTCAAATTTCACATTAGGCATATCTCCCATGCTAAACCATAGGACGCTCATATCTCGAAAACAAGGAATGTACCTATGCCCAAATTTTGTGTACACGTAGCTTAACACTAGTACTACATACTAGCATGCTCAGCCTCCCCGATTAATTCATGTACACTCCTCAAATTTCACATTACGCATATCTCCCATGCTAAACCATAGGACGCTTATATCTCGAAAACAAGGAATGTACCCATGCCCAAATTTTGTGTACACGTAGCTTAACACTAGTACTACATACTAGCATGCTCAGCCTCCCCGATTAATTCATGTACACACTCCTCAAATTTCACATTAGGCATATCTCCCATGCTAAACCATAGGACGCTCATATCTCGAAAACAAGGAATGTACCCATGCCCAAATTTTGTGTACACGTAGCTTAACACGAGTACTACATACTAGCATGCTCAGCCTCCCCGATTAATTCGTGTACACTCCTCAAATTTCACATTAGGCATATCTCCCATGCTAAACCATAGGATGCTCATATCTCGAAAACAAAGAATGTACCCATGTCCAAATTTTGTGTACACGTAGCTTAACACTAGTACTACATACCAGCATGCTCAGCCTTCCCCATTAATTCATGTACACTCCTCAAATTTCACATTAGGCATATCTCCCATGCTAAACCATAGGACGCTCATATCTCGAAAAAAAGGAATGTACCCATGCCCAAATTTTGTGTAAACGTAGCTTAACACTAGAACTACATATAAGCATGCTCAGCCTCCCCGATTAATCCATGTACACTCCTCAAATTTCACATTAGGCATATCTCTCATGCTAAACCAAAGGACGCTCATATCTTGAAAACAAGGAAGGTACCCATGCCCAAATTTTGTGTACACGTAGCTTAACACTAGTAATACATACTAGCATGCTCAGCCTTCCTGATTAATTCATGTACACTCCTCAAATTTCACATTAGGCATATCTCCCATGCTAAACCATAGGACGCTCATATCTCGAAAACAAGAAATGTACCCATGTCCAAATTTTGTGTACACGTAGCTTAACACTAGAACTACATACTAGCATGCTCAGCCTCCCCGATTAATTCATGTACACTCCTCAAATTTCACATTAGGCATATCTCTCATGCTAAACCATAGGACGCTCATATCTCAAAAACAAGGAATGAACCCATGCCCAAATTTTGTGTACACGTAGCTTAACACTAGTACTACATACTAGCATGCTCAGCCTTCCCGATTTAATCATGTACACTCCTTAAATTTCACATTAGGCATATCTCCCATGCTAAACCATAGGACGCTCATATTTCGAAAACAAGGAATGTACCCATGCCCAAATTTTGTGTACACGTAGCTTAACACTAGAACTACATACTAGCATGCTCAGCCTCCCCGAATAATTCATGTACACTCCTTAAATTTCACATTAGGCATATCTCCCATGCTAAACCATAGGACGCTCATATCTCGAAAACAAGGAATGTACCCATGCCTAAATTTTGTGTACACGTAGCGTAACACTAGTAATACATACTAGCATGCTCAGCCTCCCCGATTAATTCATGTACACTCCTCAAATTTCACATTAGGCATATCTCCCATGCTAAACCATAGGACGCTCATATCTCGAAAACAAGGAATGTACCCATGCCCAAATTTTGTGTACACGTAGCCTAACACTAGTACTACATACTAGCATGCTCAGCCTCCCCGATTAATTCATGTACACTCCTTAAATTTCACATTAGGCATATCTCCCATGCTTAACCAAAGGACGCTCATATCTTGAAAACAAGAAAGGTACCCATGCCCAAATTTTGTGTACACGTAGCTTAACACTAGTAATACATACTAGCATGCTCAGCCTCCCCGATTAATTCATGTACACTCCTCAAATTTCACATTAGGCATATCTCCCATGCTAAACCATAGGACGCTCATATCTCGAAAACAAGGAATGTACCCATGTCCAAATTTTGTGTACACGTAGGTTAACACTAGAACTACATACTAGCATGCTCAGCCTTCCCGATTAATTCATGTACACTCCTCAAATTTCACATTAGGCATATCTCTCATGCTAAACCATAGGACGCTTATATCTCAAAAACAAGGAATGTACAGATGCCCAAATTTTGTGTACACGTAGCTTAACACTAGTACTACATACTAGCATGCTCAGCCTTCCTGATTAAATCATGTACACTCCTCAAATTTCACATTAGGCATATCTCCCATGCTAAACCATAGGACGCTCATATCTCGGAAACAAGGAATGTACCCATGCCCAAATTTTGTGTACACGTAGCTTAACACTAGTACTACATACTAGCATGCTCAGCCTCCCCGATTAATTCATGTACACTCCTCAAATTTCACATTAGGCATATCTCCCATGCTAAACCATAGGACGCTCATATCTCGAAAACAAGGAATGTACCCATGCCCAAATTTTGTGTACACGTAGCTTAACACTAGTACTACATACTAGCATGCTCAGCCTCTCCGATTAATTCATGTACACTCCTCAAATTTCACATTAGGCATATCTCCCATGCTAAACCATGGGACGCTCATATCTCAAAAACAAGGAATGTACCCATGCCCAAATTTTGTGTACACGTAGCTTAACACTAGTAATACATACTAGCATGCTCAGCCTCCCCGATTAATTCATGTACACTCCTCAAATTTCACATTAGGCATATCTCCCATGCTAAACTATAGGACGCTCATATCTCGAAAACAAGGAATGTACCCATGCCCAAATTTTGTGTACACGTAGCTTAACACTAGTACTACATACTAGCATGCTCAGCCTCCCCGATTTATTCATGTACACTCCTCAAATTTCACATTAGACATATCTCCCATGCTAAACCATAGGACGCTCATATCTCGAAAACAAGGAATGTACCCATGCCCAAATTTTGTGTACACGTAGCTTAACACTAGTACTACATACTAGCATGCTCAGCCTTCCTGATTAATTTATGTACACTCCTCAAATTTCACATTAGGCATATCTCCCATGCTAAACCATGGGACGCTCATATCTCGAAAACAAGGAATGTACCCATGCCCAAATTTTGTGTACACGTAGCTTAACACTAGTACTACATACTAGCATGCTCAGCCTCCCCGATTAATTCATGTACACTCCTTAAATTTCACATTAGGCATATCTCCCATGCTAAACCATAGGACGCTCATATCTCGAAAACAAGGAATGTACCAATGTATTTGTTCTGTCATACACAATTCTTCTTCTAAATTCGAGATCACGTCGAGTTGAGTTTAAAGGTTTTGGACAGCTCTTATACCTATTTAAGTTGTTGGTAACTTCTTATTAGTTGTTTCTTGAAAAGTGATGTATTTGCATTCAGGTGAAGCACGGACATGTTCATGCCAAGGATGAGAACCCTTTGGTAATTCTGGTACAATCCATTCACAAGAAAAACAGACACTCTGTAATAACAAAATAGAAAATATTCATTAATGATAAGTATTCCCACCTCTGATATTACACAGCTATGTTCTCTTTCATTCATTTATCACATCATATATTTAATTTTTGAAAAACACTTACCCATCGTCGCTCACCACCCAAGTAAAATAGCCCCGCCTCAGCCATTGTTTCCTGGGATGGGTCTTGTAATCCATCATGTTCATCATATTGATCATATGAAGATAGCCGATTCTGTTTTTGACACATTTAATTTTCAACCAGTTTAAAATATATTTTTGCTGTATTTTTGAAAACCCAGTTTGTATGACTATCGTTGAATGTTGAGAGAAGTTTGCAATAATATCTTAGCTTTTTAAGTAGGAACACCCTTTGCTTAGTAGGTGTGGAACCCTCACTGGAATCAAAAAATCATCAAATTTTCCTGTATATCTCTGTAACGTATTTTCAGGTACAATTTTATATTTATTTTCGTATTTAGACTTGCAATTTGATATGAAGTGAATAAATATCATGTTATGAACTTTAAAATTCTGTTTGGACTTGTACTTTATTAAAAAATATATTTGTGATAATGAGAAATACATATGTGGCGGGGGGGGGGGGTGTAGACTTGTCCTGATAAGCGTAATTTACATTTATTTTATTTTCAAAGAAAACATACACATACTCATTTTGAGTTCAATTTATTTTGTAAGGATTTTCTCAAAGTTGACTTTACATTTGTATTGATCTTAGCATTATTAGTCTTTTTAGAGTTAATGTGTTTTTGTTCTTTTAAAATTATATATTTCTTTTGTGTCTTAGAAATCGTTTTACCTTTTGAGGTACGTTTATCACCTTTATAGTACAAGTTGTGTGTGTCATTTACAAAGATTAAGGGTAAATTATTACACTTGGCGACTGAATCTTTGATTTTATAAATATATTTATCACTTGTAAAAGGTGATTCAACATCGAGTTCTTTGATCTTCCTAGAGAGGTTACTGTGATCTTTTGAATTTAAGGGTATATTATTTTCATCTGTATATTCAATATTTGATTCAAGTATCAATGAAATGTAACTTTCAAATTCATTTACAAAAGTATTAGTAGGTTTGTTAGTTAAAATAAAACTTATATCGGTATCAACGTGATTTTGGATACTAGATTCTGCTCGTGTTTCTACTACATTTGTAATTATTGATGTTATTTCTTCAATATTTTGAGTATGTTGAGACAAGAAATCTTAGATGAACAACGACTTGTGATTAGATGTAAGTACTTGATCTTCATATCTTCTGAAAAATGATTCAAAGAGATCGATTATCCGTGTTTGATGTTGAGTAAGAATTATATTTATTGGATAAATGTAATCAAGAGTCTGTAAAAGTTGTTCTTGAGATGGAGAATTAGATGAAGTTGTACTTGAGTTACTGGCTTTGTACATTGTAGATTGTTTGAATGTATTGAAAGACTCTATTGAAAAAACAAATTAAATTTTATCGTTGTGTAACAGACCACAAAAGTGGTATTAATTAATTTGAAAAAAATCTTAAAGTAAAAAAAATAGTCTTGACTTACCGAGTTTGGATATTTGGTTGTTTATTGTATTCGTTGTGTGGTTCAACATGCTATATATATGAGTAAAATAAACGTTGAAGTGTAAATCAGAAAGCAAAATACACGTTAAAATGGAAATCAGAGGCTAAAACGTTCTACAACTTGATACGAGTGAAGCTTTGAAGAAAATTGGAATGTGAATGATAGTTTTTAAGAGCAAAAAACCACTTTATATAGTGGGAAAACGCCATGTTTTATTATGTACTTACTTGATTTGACGGCTGTATCTGAAAAGTAACATGAAACTCTAACTAATCTGCCATTTTACCGACATTGAGTGTAGACTTGTATTATTTCTTAGTGAGTGTACTTATAATATTATGATATAAAGATAAATTTAGGTAAAAATATATGAGATGTGTGAAATATGCTGGGATATTGGGATATTGGGATATTGGGATATTGGGACATTGGGCCAGAATTTACCTTCAGGCTATTCCGTGTATAGTTACAATGTAATACATAGCTTTTACTTATATACGAAGTGTAAAAGACATGGGAATGTGTGCTTGATATATAGAGCTATTGTAAGCTTCTACTGCACCTTGGCGATGTTAATGTGTACTGAACCTTTACAACGTGTGCTTGTACTAGATGCGGCTGAGAGTTATGTGCAGAGTAGAAACCGAAGGGGAATTGTACAGAGACTGTACGGCAGACGTGAACGTAGAGTATGACGGTGAAAGAGACTTTTAGAATAAGTGAGAAAATCGGAGAGTAAACGGAGATTTTCGAATACAAGAACTTCAGAAAGTAATTAGTTTATTCAAAGAGACAAAGGGCCGAATAGTTAGAATAGAAGGGTAATACGAGAATTCTGTAGACAAGGAGAAAGCCAATGTCAAAGTGACATTCCTGTATGTGAGTAGACTGATACAAGTTACTACGACCAGGGAGGCTGGAGAGAGACGGTGCAAGACCGGAGTCTGGGACGAGTTGGTAAGACAGACTGAGGAATGATGGTGAGCTGTAGGTCTTTTATACAGACTCGGAAAGTACAGGTTCATCATAGGATGCGCACTGGAGAAAGGAAAGGATTAGGAGAAGGAGAAAGTTGGAATGTCAATCACTGGAAATAATTACAGAGAGTAAATGTGATGTAATGCAGAGAGTTTGACATATGGCACTTTAGCGTATGTAAATGACAGTACAATGGACAAGGCAGGAAAAAGTACATAAATGTATGGAGAAAGCATAGGACAGAATATTACATATGGGAATTGGTAATGAGATCATTACAGTATAGGATTAGGAGTAATAAGGAAATATTCAATGGTTACTTGGAATCAAATAGAAGAAGCATTTGACATAGTGAAAAGTGAAAGTAGGATCATGTACACATGAGTTAACATTAGGGCATGAGGCAGAAGAAATATGTAATAGTTCAGTAATACCTGGAGG
>CATKUY010000408.1:0-245570 GCA_949802685.1 Dicyrtomina minuta | reverse complement strand
ATTTGACGACGATAATACTTCCACTGCCGTGACTTTAAAGGGAGTCAGGACCCAAAGCAATGCAATAAATACAAGCAACAACAGTACAAAAGCAAAAAGCAGCACAAGCGAGATTTAGCTGTTGACTCAAAGAGAGCTAGAGTGAGAGTCGTTCCATGCTTGTTAAATTCATTGAGTCTTTTAATGATTTCAATGACACTTTCAAATATATAGTATTCAATTTCTTCAGGGGTAAGTATGTCACGATTATAAACATTAAACACATAATCACGTTCTTTTAAGGTTTTTTCAGTTTCTACAAGGGTTTCTAGTTCTAACTTAGCCACAAGTATGAGCTGAGCTTAAATACTACCATGCACAGATAGTTTTTGGGTAAGCAGTTTAACCAGAGGCTGGTAAAGTCAGGTTATAAGCGATTCTACACTTTGAAACGACTGTTGGTCTGTGCATGTAAGTCACAATTATTCCCTTGTGTGACCGCGTTGATTCTTGAAATATATCCAGATCAATTCGTGGAGAGCGACGCAATCGTTTATTCGCAGGTTGAATTTCTGCGCTAGTACCAGACTTGTATGATGCTCCAGACCGACTTGTCCCACCGCCAACGAGGTTTTGATATAGGTTATCTACATGCCCAAGTCTTTCTTTACCATGAGAACACGTGTGGTACTGTTTGTTTGAGCAAAATGTATTGCAGTCTTCGCATTGATGAGCATGTTCAACGTGAGACTTGTACGCAACATGGTAACGGGATTTAAACGGGCAGTGCGGCATTAGGCACAAGAGTTTCTGAAACCAACAGCAACAAAGTAATACATTATATTATTTGAATAAAATTTTTGGCAAACTAGAATTTAGCAAACTATAAATTGGCGAAACAAAATATAAATTAAAGTATTTGCAAAGTGTCAAATAAATGTACGTACATAGTCAGTTGTACCTTGTCTTTTAGGCGCAGTGTAGTTTGGTTGTTCGTGGTACCGCTGTGCGTTGACAAACTGCGAGAAATATCCTGGGGTATTGTGACGTTTCATGATGGAAATGCTTGAACAAGTTTTAACTTCAAATACAGATGTGGGTAACTTGAAACTTGTAGTATTGGTGAAGTGAGATGTTCAGTGTGAACAGTGTTTACGTTTCAGTGTGCGGTCCTGCGTCTAGTTTGGGTGTTGTGAAACTTCTAGTGTAGGCAATTTGAAACTTTAAAGCGTGAATAATGTAAAACAACTTGATTTAATTCTGTTCAGTTAGTAGGGCCGTAATTTACGTTGCCGTAGTTTGATAGTAAAACTACTTGTAAGATTTGTAGGGATTGTAGCAACGTTATAGTTCCTGTGGTGAAATAAGATGTTCCAGAATAAATTTAGCTTTGTTGTAGAAAGCTGCATGTACTGCTGCAGTGCTTGGGCTGTTCAGGTCCTGATGTTAGTTGTCCTGGCTGCTGCTTTTGATCGTATGACGCCGAATTTGGTAAGGACCAGTATTTATAGCTGAATCTTGAATTGAATTAAACGCCTCTATTGGTTGGTCCATGACATTTTTAAAATGGTGAAACGATGTAGCCCCCCGAAGCAGCTTAATGAGTTTGAATACAAACAGGAGCAGAACCAGAAGAAATGATACGTAAATGGCTACGCATGCGCACATACAAACAAGTAAAACAAACTCATGAATATGTGTTACAAATATTATTTTGTTTAACTATATCCTAAAACTACAAGTGTATTAAATATTAAATACAACTAAAGCTATGGTTAGATTTGTTTCATTGTTAATGTCTTAAAGTATACTTTCATGCAAGTGAACATTGTATTATTCACTCACTTATATAATCAAATGTGTTGTGGACTAAAGGTGAAGCCTTGCTGTGATTAACCTTCTTAACTACATCAATTATTATTCCATTCTGCGCATTTAAGTTTTCAAGCATGTATTTCATTGCTTGCAGTATGAACTTATGAAAGGAGGCTGTAAATGAAGATGGCAGCTGTGTTGTATTTAACAGCGGTGCCATTCTGCTAGAGGTATCCATGTTGTTTTTAGAGTTGTCAGGAGAGTCTGCTTGGTGTTTGTATTTTTTGTTATACTCTTGGTTTAAAGATGATGATACGTCAGCTGCTGCTACAGTGTTGCATGTAAATGCAAGTGCTGGTAGGACAAGTAGCAGTCCAATTAAAATTCGTGTATATGCCATTGTGATTAATAAGTGTTGTACTTTTTAACTTGTAAATGTCAACTGATTAAAATTAACTAAATGCAACAGCTTAAATAGTTTTTCCAACCGTTTTGCACAATCTTCACCTAGATACACAATTTTGCATTTAACGTTTATTTTTAAATTGGTTACGTCGAACAGGCATTGCAACCATCTCTTTGTATTGTATCCAATCTTGTTTTGGCAGTTGTTTTAATCTTTAAATGCCAGCAGTATATATCTCTGGTAATTTGGCCTTCAATTGGTCATCCGATCCTCCATGTTGTTTGCTATCTAATAAAGAATGATGACTATAAGGTGGAGATAAGGGGTTATATGATTTACTTGCTGCTTTACTTAATATCATTTCTGTACGCAGTTTCATTAGTTCAGTATAAAGCTTAGGGTCAATTGCTTTCATGATGGTCGCAATCTTTAGTTTCATGTGCAAGTACAGTGTAATCGTCGAAAATTAAAACTGAAAGTAAAGTAGTACGACAGATTTCACTTCTGTACACTTTGTAAAACACTGTTGCCAATACTTTTTGCACAATTGTACAATATTTATTAACACTTTTCTCTAACTAATACCACTTAGTTTTTTAATAAAAGTTTTAATTTTTGTTTTGTATCCTCTTACTGAATGTTTGCAGAATTTATTCAAATTAAATACCGTCTCAGCCAATGCATTGTTCTGATGTAGCACTGCGTATTAGGTTTTTGTATTCTTTTGCTTTAAAAAACGTTTAATTTGACAAAAATTTGTAGTTTTGTTCAAATCGACAGGGTAAAGCATTTTAACCTGCCATTATAACCGTTATTTCTAAATGTGAATGTCAGCTCCATAACAAGCAAAAAAGTTATTTCGCACATACATTGTTTGATAGGGACACTCAGGATGAAGGTCTAGCATAAGGTAGATATGTTGGCGTAAACTACAGGGTTTTTTGTATGCTTCTTGAAGATATTTAGGTTTTCCAGGGCAGACCTGTTTAGAAATTTGTCCAATAATGCTTCTGTCTTTTAGCACGTCAAATAGTATTAAGTACTTTGTATTTAAGCTTGTGGTTCTCAGTTCTTTGGAAAAGACGTTTTGTAGAACAAGTATAACTTATTTTATTGCTGCCGCCTAGCGTTTCTGACGCACAGCCAAGTGCAATAAATTATTTAAAAGCTCTTGCAAATCTGCACAAGCACGTGCAATTTTTAAGTTTGTCAACTGCTAGTTTAGCAATTGTCAAAAAACAATTACATTTTAACGTTTATAGTCAACGTTGCGCCGCAATATCGAATTTAGGCATCCAATTTTTTTAAAAAATTAAAATACACATACCCTATAAGGTAAAGCGTACACTTTTAACATTCTGCGTGAAAATGCTGTCACATGAAATTTTTACATGACAAGTTGAACTTTTATTTTTTTGAATTTGACAAATATCTCAAAACCTATTGAGCTAAAAATTACGCAAAACAGAAAAATTCCGCACATTTGCAGCCCCTATTAGTATGCATAAAAACAAATATGATAAGTGCACTTAAGCAACAACAAAATTTGGTAGTGAATTTTCACCAAGCTGGGAAAAATGGGTTAACCCTTTTATACTTAAGCTGTTCTAAAACTTTTAGCTCGCAAAACTTTTCACATAGCTATTTTAGTAAAAATCCAATATAGCACATGAGTGAACTTTTGTAGCGCGTACAATGAGACGTTGACGTTGTTGCCAATTTCGACTAAAATAGAGAAGCTTGCTGTCACGTGGTATCCCAAATTTTCAAAATTACTTTTTTTAATTTTTTTCTGTTAACCACGTGTTATTCCTAATCATGCCATTCTGCACATTTTTTGTTTCAACTGTCATTTTGTACAGAAATTTAGTTTCGAATTGCAAATAAACGTTCTTTTTTACTTTTTTTAAATCTTAGTTTCCCTTAAACTAGGCATTCTTGAGCAAAGCTGAGTAAACTATTAAGTAGGCACATTTAACAGCTACATTTGGTATGTGCATACTTTTTGTGTGTGTAATAGTCACAACGCTACGGGACCGTAAATGTCACTAAGAATTGCTTTGTTATTCAAAACTTATTTTAATGCTGCCGCCCAGCGTTTCTGACGCACAGCCAAGTGCGATAAATTATATAAAAGCTCTTGCAAATCTGCAAAAGCACGTGCAATTTTAAAGTTTGTCAACTGCTAGTTTAGCAAATGCTTAAAAACAATTACATTTTAACGTTTATAGTCAACGTTGCGCCGCCATATCGAATTTAAGCGTCCAATTTTTTTTAACAATTAAAATACACATACCTTATGAGTTAAAGCGTACATTTTGAACATTCTGCGTAAAAATGCTGTTACATAAAATTTTAACATGACAAGTTGAACTTTTATTTTTTGGAATTTGACAAATATCTCAAAACCTATTGAGGTAAAAATTACGCAAAACAGAAAAATTCCGCACATTTGCAGCCCCTATTAGTATGCATAAAAACAAATAATATAAGTGCACTTAAGCAACAACAAAATTTGGCAGTGAATTTTTACCAAGCTGGAAAAAAAAGGGTTAACCCTTCTATACTTAAGCTGTTTTAAAACTTTTAGCTCGCAAAACTTTTCACATAGCTATTTTAGTAAAAATCCAATATAGCACATGAGTGAACTTTTGTAGCGCGTACAATGAGACGTTGACGTTGTTGCCAATTTCGACTAAAATAGAAAAGCTTGCTGTCACGTGGTATCCCAAATTTTCAAAATTCACTTTTTTAAATTTTTTTCTGTTAACCACTTGTTATTCCTAATCATGCCATTCTGCACATTTTTTGTTTCAACTGTCATTTTGTACAGAAATTGAGTTTCGAATTGCAAATAAACGTTCTTTTTTACTTTTTTTAAATCTTAGTTTCTCCTAAACTAGGCACTCTAGAGCAAAGCTGAGTAAACTATTAAGTAGGCACATTTAACAGCTACATTTGTTATGTGCATACCTTTTGTGTGTGTAATAGTCACAACGCTACGGGACCGTAAATGTCACTAAGAATTGCTTTGTTATTCAAAACTTATTTTAATGCTGCCGCCCAGCGTTTCTGACGCACAGCCAAGTGCGATAAATTATATAAAAGCTCTTGCAAATCTGCAAAAGCACGTGCAATTTTAAAGTTTGTCAACTGCTAGTTAAGCAAATGCTTAAAAACAATTACATTTTAACGTTTATAGTCAACGTTGCGCCGCCATATCGAATTTAAGCGTCCAATTTTTTTTAACAATTGAAATACACATACCTTATGAGTTAAAGCGTACATTTTGAACATTCTGCGTAAAAATGCTGTTACATAAAATTTTTACATGACAAGTTGAACTTTTATTTTTTGGAATTTGACAAATATCTCAAAACCTATTGAGGTAAAAATTACGCAAAACAGAAGAATTCCGCACATTTGCAGCCCCTATTAGTATGCATAAAAACAAATAATATAAGTGCACTTAAGCAACAGCAAAATTTGGCAGTGAATTTTTACCAAGCTGGAAAAAAAAGGGTTGACCCTTCTATACTTAAGCTGTTTTAAAACTTTTAGCTCGCAAAACTTTTCACATAGCTATTTTAGTAAAAATCCAATATAGCACATGAGTGAACTTATGTAGCGCGTACAATGAGACGTTGACGTTGTTGCCGATATCGACTAAAATAGAAAAGCTTGCTGTCACGTGGTATCCTAAATTTTCAAAATTACTTTTTTTAATTTTTTTCTGTTAACCACGTGTTATTCCTAATCATGCCATTCTGCACATTTTTTGTTTCAACTGTCATTTTGTACAGAAATTTAGTTTCGAATTGCAAATAAACGTTCTTTTTTACTTTTTTTAAATCTTAGTTTCTCCTAAACTAGGCACTCTAGAGCAAAGCTGAGTAAACTATTGAGTAGGCACATTTAACAGCTACATTTGTTATGTGCATACCTTTTGTGTGTGTAATAGTCACAACGCTACGGGACCGTAAATGTCACTAAGAATTGCTTTGTTATTCAAAACTTATTTTAATGCTGCCGCCCAGCGTTTCTGACGCACAGCCAAGTGCGATAAATTATTTAAAAGCTCTTGCAAATCTGCAAAAGCACGTGCAATATTAAAGTTTGTCAACTGCTAGTTTAGCAAATGCTTAAAAACAATTACATTTTAACGTTTATAGTCAACGTTGCGCCGCCATATCGAATTTGAGCGTCCAATTTTTTTTAACAATTAAAATACACATACCTTATGAGTTAAAGCGTACATTTTGAACATTCTGCGTAAAAATGCTGTTACATAAAATTTTCACATGACAAGTTGAACTTTTATTTTTTGGAATTTGACAAATATCTCAAAACCTATTGAGGTAAAAATTACGCAAAACAGAAGAATTCCGCACATTTGCAGCCCCTATTAGTATGCATAAAAACAAATAATATAAGTGCACTTAAGCAACAACAAAATTTGGCAGTGAATTTTTACCAAGCTGGAAAAAAAAGGGTTAACCCTTCTATACTTAAGCTGTTTTAAAACTTTTAGCTCGCAAAACTTTTCACATAGCTATTTTAGTAAAAATCCAATATAGCACATGAGTGAACTTTTGTAGCGCGTACAATGAGACGTTGACGTTGTTGCCGATATCGACTAAAATAGAAAAGCTTGCTGTCACGTGGTATCCTAAATTTTCAAAATTACTTTTTTTAATTTTTTTCTGTTAACCACGTGTTATTCTCAATCATGCCATTCTGCACATTTTTTGTTTCAACTGTCATTTTGTACAGAAATTTAGTTTCGAATTGCAAATAAACGTTCTTTTTTACTTTTTTTAAATCTTAGTTTCTCCTAAACTAGGCACTCTAGAGCAAAGCTGAGTAAACTATTGAGTAGGCACATTTAACAGCTACATTTGTTATGTGCATACCTTTTGTGTGTGTAATAGTCACAACGCTACGGGACCGTGAATGTCATTAGGAATTGCTTTGTTATTCAAAACTTATTTTATTGCTGCCGCCCAGCGTTTCTAACGCACAGCCAAGTGCAATAATTTATTTAAAAGCTCTTGCAAATCTGCACAAGCACGTGAGATTTTAAAGTTTGTCAACTGCTAGTTTAGCAATTGCTTAAAAACAATTACATTTTATGGTTTATAGTCAACGTTGCGCCGCCATATCGAATTTAGGCGTCTATTTTTTTTTAACAATTAAAATACACATTCCCTATGAGTTGAAGCGTACACTTTTAACATTCTGCGTAAAAATGCTGTCACATGAAATTTTTACATGACAAGTTGAACTTTTATTTTTTGGAATTGGCAAATATATCAAAACCTATTAAGCTAAAAATTACGCAAAACAGAAAAATTCCGCACATTTGCAGCCCCTATTAGTATGCATAAAAACAAATAATATAAGTGCACCTAAGCAACAACAAAATTTGGTAGTGAATTATCACCAAGCTGGAAAAAAAGGGTTAACCCTTCCCTACTTAAGCTGTTCTAAAACTTTTAGCTCGCAAAGGTTTTCACATAGCTATTTTAGTAAAAATCTAATATAGCACATGACTGAACTTTTTTAGCGCGTACAATGAGACGTTGACGTTGTTGCCCATTTCGACTAGAATAGAAAAGCTTGCTGTCACGTGGTATCCCAAATTTTCAAAATTCACTTTTTTTAATTTTTTTCTGTTAATCACTTGTTATGCCTAATCATGCCATTCTGCACATTTTTTGTTTCAACTGTCATTTTGTACAGAAATTCAGTTCTGAATTGCAAATAAACGTTCTTTTTAATTTTTTTTAAATCTAAGTTTCTCCTAAACTAGGCACTCTAGAGCTAAGCTGAGTGAACTATTGGGTAGGCACATTTAACAGCTACATTTGTTATGTGCATACTTTTTGTGTGTGTAATAGTCACAACACTACGGGACCGTAAATGTCACTAAGAATTGCTTTGTTATTCAAAACTTATTTTAATGCTGCCGCCCAGCGTTTCTGACGCACAGTGAAGTGCGATAAATTATTTAAAAGCTCTTGCAAATCTGCACAAGCACTTGCAATTTTAAAGTTTGTCAACTGCTAGTTTAGAAAATGCTTGAAAACAAGTACATTTTAACGTTTATAGTCAACGTTGCGCCGCCATATCGAATTTAGGCGTCTAATTTTTTTAACAATTAAAATACACATACCCTATGAGTTGAAGCGTACACTTTTAACATTCTGCGTAAAAATGCTGTCACATGAAATTTTTACATGACAAGTTGAACTTTTATTTTTTGGAATTGGCAAATATCTCAAAACCTATTGAGCTAAAAATTACGCAAAACAGAAAAATTCCGCACATTTGCAGCCCCTATTAGTATGCATAAAAACAAATAATATAAGTGCACTTAAGCAACAACAAAATTTGGCAGTGAATTTTTACAAAGCTGGAAAAAAAGTATTAACCCTTCTATACTTAAGCTGTTCTAAAACTTTTAGCTCGCAAAACTTTTCACATAGCTATTTTAGTAAGAATCCAATATAGCACATGAGTGAACTTTTGTAGCGCGTACAATGAGACGTTGACGTTGTTGCCAATTTCGACTAAAATAGAGAAGCTTGCTGTCACGTGGTATCCCAAATTTTCAAAATTACTTTTTTTAATTTTTTTCTGTTAACCACGTGTTATTCCTAATCATGCCATTCTGCACATTTTTTGTTTCAACTGTCATTTTGTACAGAAATTTAGTTTCGAATTGCAAATAAACGTTCTTTTTTACTTTTTTTAAATCTTAGTTTCCCTTAAACTAGGCATTCTAGAGCAAAGCTGAGTAAACTATTAAGTAGGCACATTTAACAGCTACATTTGGTATGTGCATACTTTTTGTGTGTGTAATAGTCACAACGCTACGGGACCGTAAATGTCACTAAGAATTGCTTTGTTATTCAAAACTTATTATAATGCTGCCGCCCAGCGTTTCTGACGCACAGCCAAGTGCGATAAATTATATAAAAGCTCTTGCAAATCTGCAAAAGCACGTGCAATTTTAAAGTTTGTCAACTGCTAGTTTAGCAAATGCTTAAAAACGATTACATTTTAACGTTTATAGTCAACGTTGCGCCGCCATATCGAATTTTGGCGTCCAATTTTTTTTAACAATTAAAATACACATATTCTATGAGTTGAAGCGTACACTTTTAACGTTCTGCGTAAAAATGCTGTCACATGAAATTTTTACATGACAAGTTGAACTTTTATTTTTTGGAATTTGACAAATATCTCAAAACCTATTGAGCTGAAAATTACGCAAAACAGAAAAATTCCGCACAATCGCAGCCCCTATTAGTATGCATAAAAACAAATAATATAAGTGCACTTAAGCAACAACAAAATTTGGTGGTGAATTTTCACCAAGCTGGAAAAAAAAGGGTTAACCTTTCTATACTTAAGCTGTTTTAAAACTTTTAGCTCGCAAAACTTTTCACATAGCTATTTTAGTAAAAATCCAATATAGCACATGAGTGAACTTTTGTAGCGCGTACAATGAGACGTTGACGTTGTTGCCGATATCGACTAAAATAGAAAAGCTTGCTGTCACGTGGTATCCTAAATTTTCAAAATTACTTTTTTTAATTTTTTTCTGTTAACCACGTGTTATTCCTAATCATGCCATTCTGCACATTTTTTGTTTCAACTGTCATTTTGTACAGAAATTTAGTTTCGAATTGCAAATAAACGTTCTTTTTTACTTTTTTTAAATCTTAGTTTCCCTTAAACTAGGCATTCTAGAGCAAAGCTGAGTAAACTATTGAGTAGGCACATTTAACAGCTAAATTAGGTATGTGCATACTTTTTGTGTGTGTAATAGTCACAACGCTACGGGACCGTAAATGTCACTAAGAATTGCTTTGTTATTCAAAACTTATTATAATGCTGCCGCCCAGCGTTTCTGACGCACAGCCAAGTGCGATAAATTATATAAAAGCTCTTGCAAATCTGCAAAAGCACGTGCAATTTTAAAGTTTGTCAACTGCTAGTTTAGCGAATGCTTAAAAACGATTACATTTTAACGTTTATAGTCAACGTTGCGCCGCCATATCGAATTTTGGCGTCCAATTTTTTTATCAATTAAAATACATATACCTTATGAGTTAAAGCGTACATTTTGAACATTCTGCGTAAAAATGCTGTTACATAAAATTTTTACATGACAAGTTGAACTTTTATTTTTTGGAATTTGACAAATATCTCAAAACCTATTGAGGTAAAAATTACGCAAAACAGAAAAATTCCGCACATTTGCAGCCCCTATTAGTATGCATAAAAACAAATAATATAAGTGCACTTAAGCAACAGCAAAATTTGGCAGTGAATTTTTACCAAGCTGGAAAAAAATGGGTTAACCCTTCTATACTTAAGCTGTTTTAAAACTTTTAGCTCGCAAAACTTTTCACATAGCTATTTTAGTAAAAATCCAATATAGCACATGAGTGAACTTTTGTAGCGCGTACAATGAGACGTTGACGTTGTTGCCGATATCGACTAAAATAGAAAAGCTTGCTGTCACGTGGTATCCTAAATTTTCAAAATTACTTTTTTAAATTTTTTTCTGTTAACCACGTGTTATTCCTAATCATGCCATTCTGCACATTTTTTGTTTCAACTGTCATTTTGTACAGAAATTTAGTTTCGAATTGCAAATAAACGTTCTTTTTTACTTTTTTTAAATCTTAGTTTCTCCTAAACTAGGCACTCTAGAGCAAAGCTGAGTAAACTATTGAGTAGGCACATTTAACAGCTACATTTGTTATGTTCATACCTTTTGTGTGTGTAATAGTCACAACGCTACGGGACCGTAAATGTCACTAAGAATTGCTTTGTTATTCAAAACTTATTTTAATGCTGCCGCCCAGCGTTTCTGACGCACAGCCAAGTCAGATAAATTATATAAAAGCTCTTGCAAATCTGCAAAAGCACGTGCAATTTTAAAGTTTGTCAACTGCTAGTTTAGCAAATGCTTTAAAACAATTACATTTTAACGTTTATAGTTAACGTTGCGCCGCCATATCGAATTTGAGCGTCCAATTTTTTTAACAATTAAAATACACATACCTTATGAGTTAAAGCGTACACTTTTAACATTCTGCGTAAAAATGCTGTCACATGAAATTTTTACATGACAAGTTGAACTTTTATTTTTTGGAATTGGCAAATATCTCAAAACCTATTGAGCTAAAAATTACGCAAAACAGAAAAATTCCGCACATTTGCAGCCCCTATTAGTATGCATAAAAACAAATAATATAAGTGCACTTAAGCAACAACAAAATTTGGCAGTGAATTTTTACAAAGCTGGAAAAAAAGTATTAACCCTTCTATACTTAAGCTGTTCTAAAACTTTTAGCTCGCAAAACTTTTCACATAGCTATTTTAGTAAGAATCCAATATAGCACATGAGTGAACTTTTGTAGCGCGTACAATGAGACGTTGACGTTGTTGCCAATTTCGACTAAAATAGAAAAGCTTGCTGTCACGTGGTATCCCAAATTTTCAAAATTACTTTTTTTAATTTTTTTCTGTTAACCACGTGTTATTCCTAATCATGCCATTCTGCACATTATTTGTTTCAACTGTCATTTTGTACAGAAATTTAGTTTCGAATTGCAAATAAACGTTCTTTTTTACTTTTTTTAAATCTTAGTTTCTCCTAAACTAGGCATTCTAGAGCAAAGCTGACTAAACTATTAAGTAGGCACATTTAACAGCTACATCAGGTATGTGCATACTTTTTGTGTGTGTAATAGTCACAACGCTACGGGACCGTAAATGTCACTAAGAATTGCTTTGTTATTCAAAACTTATTATAATGCTGCCGTTCAGCGTTTCTGACGCACAGCCAAGTGCGATAAATTATTTAAAAGCTCTTGCAAATCTGCACAAGCACGTGCAAATTTAAAAATTGTCAACTGCAAGTTTAGAAAATGCTTGAAAACAAGTACATTTTAACGTTTATAGTCAACGTTGCGCCGCCATATCGAATTTAGACGTCTAATTTTTTTTAACAATGAAAATACACATACCCTATGAGTTAAAGCGTACACTTTTAACATTCTGCGTAAAAATGCTGTCACATGAAATTTTTACATGACAAGTTGAACTTTTTTTTTTGGAATTTGACAAATATCTTAAAACCTTTTGAGCTAAAAATTACGCAAAACAGAAAAATTCCGCACATTTGCAGCCCCTATCAGTATGCATAAAAACAAATAATATAAGTGCACTTAAGCAACAACAAAATTTGGTAGTGAATTATCACCAAGCTGGAAAAAAAAGGGTTAACTCTTCCATACTTAAGCTGTTCTAAAACTTTTAGCTCGCAAAACTTTTTACATAGCTATTTTAGTAAAAATCCAATATAGCACATGAGTGAACTTTTGTAGCGCGTACAATGAGACGTTGACGTTGTTGCCAATATCGACTAAAATAGAAAAGCTTGCTGTCACGTGGTATCCCAAATTTGCAAAATTCACTTTTTTTAATTTTTTTCTGTTAACCACGTGTTATTCCTAATCATGCCATTCTGCACATTTTTTGTTTCAACTGTCATTTTGTACAGAAATTTAGTTTCGAATTGCAAATAAACGTTCTTTTTAACTTTTTTTAAATCTTAGTTTCTCCTTAACTAGGCACTCTAGAGCAAAGCTGAGGAAACTATTGAGTAGGCACATTTAACAGCTACATTTGTTACGTGCATACCTTTTGTGTGTGTAATAGTCACAACGCTACGGGACCGTAAATGTCACTAAGAATTGCTTTGTTATTCAAAACTTATTTTAATGCTGCCGCCTAGCGTTTCTGACGCACAGCCAAGTGCGATAAATTATATAAAAGCTCTTGCAAATCTGCACAAGCACGTGCAATTTTAAAGTTTGTCAACTGCTAGTTTAGCAAATGCTTAAAAACAATTACATTTTATGGTTTATAGTCAACGTTGCGCCGCCATATCGAATTTAGGCGTCTAATTTTTTTTAACAATTAAGATACACATACCCTATGAGTTGAAGCGTACACTTTTAACATTCTGCGTAAAAATGCTGTCACATGAAATTTTTACATGACAAGTTGAACTTTTATTTTTTGGAATTGGCAAATATATCAAAACCTATTAAGCTAAAAATTACGCAAAACAGAAAAATTCCGCACATTTGCAGCCCCTATTAGTATGCATAAAAACAAATAATATAAGTGCACCTAAGCAACAACAAAATTTGGTAGTGAATTATCACCAAGCTGGAAAA
Organism: Dicyrtomina minuta; assembly: GCA_949802685.1. Taxonomy (NCBI): domain Eukaryota; kingdom Metazoa; phylum Arthropoda; class Collembola; order Symphypleona; family Dicyrtomidae; genus Dicyrtomina; species Dicyrtomina minuta. The sequence goes on along the minus strand of CATKUY010000408.1, from coordinate 232,103 downwards.
AAAAGGGTTAACCCTTCCCTACTTAAGCTGTTCTAAAACTTTTAGCTCGCAAAGGTTTTCACATAGCTATTTTAGTAAAAATCTAATATAGCACATGACTGAACTTTTTTAGCGCGTACAATGAGACGTTGACGTTGTTGCCAATTTCGACTAAAATAGAAAAGCTTCCTGTCACGTGGTATCCCAAATTTTCAAAATTCACTTTTTTTAATTTTTTTCTGTTAATCACTTGTTATGCTTAATCATGCCATTCTGCACATTTTTTGTTTCAACTGTCATTTTGTACAGAAATTCAGTTCCGAATTGCAAATAAACGTTCTTTTTCACTTTTTTAAAATCTAAGTTTCACCTAAACTAGGCACTCTAGAGCTAAGCTGAGTGAACTATTGAGTAGGCACATTTAACAGCTACATTTGTTATGTGCATACCTTTTGTGTGTGTAATAGTCACAATGCTACGGGACCGTAAATGTCACTAAGAATTGCTTTGTTATTTAAAACTTATTTTAATGCTGCCGCTTAGCGTTTCTGACGCACAGTGAAGTGCGATAAATTATTTAAAAGCTCTTGCAAATCTGCACAAGCACTTGCAATTTTAAAGTTTGTCAACTGCTAGTTTAGAAAATGCTTGAAAACAAGTAAATTTTAACGTTTATAGTCAACGTTGCGCCGCCATATCGAATTTAGGCGTCTAATTTTTTTTAACAATTACAATACACATACCCTATGAGTTGAAGCGTACACTTTTAACATTCTGCGTACAAATGCTGTCACATGAAATTTTTACATGACAAGTTGAACTTTTATTTTTTGGAATTTGACAAATATCTCAAAACCTATTGAGCTAAAAATTACGCAAAACAGAAAAATTTTGCACATTTGCAGCCCCTATTAGTATGCATAAAAACAAATAATATAAGTGCACTTAAGCAACAACAAAATTTGGTAGTGAATTATCACCAAGCTGGAAAAAAAAGGGGTAACCCTTCCCTACTTAAGCTGTTCTAAAACTTTTAGCTCGCAAAACTTTTGACATAGTTATTTTAGTAAAAATCCAATATAGCACATGAGTGAACTTTTGTAGCGCGTACAATGAGACGTTGACGTTGTTGCTAATTTCGACTAAAATAGAAAAGCTTGCTGTCACGTGGTATCCCAAATTTTCAAAATTCACTTTTTTTAATTTGTTTCTGTTAATCACTTGTTATGCCTAATCATGCCATTCTGCACATTTTTTGTTTCAACTGTCAATTTGTACAGAAATTCAGTTCCAAATTGCAAATAAACGTTCTTTTTGACTTTTTTAAAATCTAAGTTTCTCCTAAACTAGGCACTCTAGAGCTAAGTTAAGTAGACCATTACAAAAGCACATTTAACAGCTACATTTCTCATGTGCATTTTTTTGTGTGTGTAATAGTCACAACGCTACGGGACCGTAAATGTCACTAAGAATTGCTTTGTTATTCAAAACTTATTTTAATGCTGCCGTTCAGCGTTTTTGACGCACAGCCAAGTGCGATAAATTATTTAAAAGCTCTTGCAAATCTGCACAAGCACGTGCAAATTTAAAAATTGTCAACTGCAAGTTTAGAAAATGCTTGAAAACAAGTACATTTCAACGTTTATAGTCAACGTTGCGCCGCCATATCGAATTTAGGCGTTTTATTTTTTTTTAACAATTAAAATACACATACTCTATGAGTTAAAGCGTACACTTTTAACATTCTGCGTAAAAATGCTGTCACATGAAATTTTTACATGACAAGTTGAACTTTTTTTTTGGAATTTGACAAATATCTTAAAACCTATTAAGCTAAAAATTACGCAAAACAGAAAAATTCCGCACATTTGCAGCCCCTATCAGTATGCATAAAAACAAATAATATAAGTGCACTTAAGCAACAACAAAATTTGGTAGTGAATTATCACCAAGCTGGAAAAAAAAGGGTTAACTCTTCTATACCTAAGCTGTTCTAAAACTTTTAGCTCGCAAAACTTTTTACATAGCTATTTTAGTAAAAATCCAATATAGCACATGAGTGAACTTTTGTAGCGCGTACAATGAGACGTTGACGTTGTTGCCAATATCGACTAAAATAGAAAAGCTTGCTGTCACGTGGTATCCCAAATTTGCAAAATTCACTTTTTTTAATTTTTTTCTGTTAACCACGTGTTATTCCTAATCATGCCATTCTGCACATTTTTTGTTTCAACTGTCATTTTGTACAGAAATTTAGTTTCGAATTGCAAATAAACGTTCTTTTTAACTTTTTTTAAATCTTAGTTTCTCCTAAACTAGGCACTCTAGAGCAAAGCTGAGGAAACTATTGAGTAGGCACATTTAACAGCTACATTTGTTATGTGCATACCTTTTGTGTGTGTAATAGTCACAACGCTACGGGACCGTAAATGTCACTAAGAATTACTTTGTTATTCAAAACTTATTTTAATGCTGCCGCCTAGCGTTTCTGACGCACAGCCAAGTGCGATAAATCATATAAAAGCTCTTGCAAATCTGTAAAAGCACGTGCAATTTTAAAGTTTGTCAACTGCTAGTTCAGCAAATGCTTAAAAACAATTACATTTTAACGTTTATAGTCAACGTTGCGCCGCTATATCGAATTTAAGCGTCCAATTTGTTTTAACAATTAAAATACACATAGGGACCATACATATATTACGTTTACAAAAAGGGGGAGGGAGGGGTTAGGGGCCATGCAAACTAAAACTCACTCAAACCATGAGGGGGGGGGGGGAGGGGGTTGAAGAAACTTACGTTTGCACTCAAAAAATTGTTTTAATATCATTTTATTCAATTCCAAAATTCATTTTCATCTGTGATTTTAAAATTGAAAATTTTAAAAACGAAATTGATTTCAATTTTGCTTTAAATCATTGCCGTTTTATGAAGTTTGTAATTTATTATAGATAAATTATTTTAATACTAGTTTTTGTGTTTACGCATTGGTAAATAAAGGACTAGGCACAGTTAGTGTGGAAAAATGGGTCCCCGTTAGATTTTGCCTAAATTAACATATAATATTGTAAATTTTATGGCCAACAACTTTGCTGAAGACACTTTTCTAAAATATAAGAATTTGACAACACAATTTTGGGTCGAAGGTCAAATATCAAGGTACTTTTTACTTTCAGAAAATAATTGTAAACGGTGGTAAATTTTCTTCTGATTTAAGTTGTGGTCTTTGTTTTGACAAACAAATAATTTTTGACCCTATTTTTGGGTCAAAATTGAAAATAACCCCAAAAATAGGGTCAAAAATTAGTTTTTTGCCAAAACAAAGACCACAACGTAAATTCGCAGAAAATTTTACACCGTTTACAATTATTTTCCGAAAGTAAAAATTAACCTTATAATTGACCTTTAACCAAAAATTGTGGGGTCAAATTCTTATATTTGAGAAAAATGTCTTTTGAAAAGTTGTTAGGCATAAAATGTACTTTATTATATGTTAGTTTAGGCAAAATCTAACGGGAATCCATTTTTCTACACTAACTGTGCCTATAGTTCTTTGTATAAATTAATAATTCATGCATGTGAAATATTTTTGTACTACTGTAAACGTTTCATGGGGGAGGGGGGGAGGTCGGGAAATATCACTAATGGTGACAAGGGGGGAGGATGGGGTTGAAAATTTGGGTTTTTTGTAAACGTAATATATGTATGGTCCCATACCTTATGAGTTAAAGCGTACATTTTGAACATTCTGCGTAAAAATGCTGTTACATGAAATTTTTACATGACAAGTTGAACTTTTATTTTTTGGAATTGGCAAATATCTCAAAACCTATTGAGCTAAAAATTACGCAAAACAAAAAAATTCCGCACATTTGCAGCCCCTATTAGTATGCATAAAAACAAATAATATAAGTGCACTTAAGCAACAACAAAATTTGGTAGTGAATTATCACCAAGCTGGAAAAAAAAGGGTTAACTCTTCTATACTTAAGCTGTTCTAAAACTTTTAGCTCGCAAAACTTTTTACATAGCTATTTTAGTAAAAATCCAATATAGCACATGAGTGAACTTTTGTAGCGCGTACAATGAGACGTTGACGTTGTTGCCAATATCGACTAAAATAGAAAAGCTTGCTGTCACGTGGTATCCCAAATTTGCAAAATTCACTTTTTTTAATTTTTTTCTGTTAACCACGTGTTATTCCTAATCATGCCATTCTGCACATTTTTTGTTTCAACTGTCATTTTGTACAGAAATTTAGTTTCGAATTGCAAATAAACGTTCTTTTTAACTTTTTTTAAATCTTAGTTTCTCCTAAACTAGGCACTCTAGAGCAAAGCTGAGCAAACTATTGAGTAGGCACATTTAACAGCTACATTTGTTATGTGCATACCTTTTGTGTGTGTAATAGTCACAACGCTACGGGACCGTAAATGTCACTAAGAATTACTTTGTTATTCAAAACTTATTTTAATGCTGCCGCCTAGCGTTTCTGACGCACAGCCAAGTGCGATAAATTATATAAAAGCTCTTGCAAATTTGTAAAAGCACGTTCAATTTTAAAGTTTGTCAACTGCTAGTTCAGCAAATGCTTAAAAACAATTACATTTTAACGTTTATAGTCAACGTTGCGCCGCTATATCGAATTTAAGCGTCCAATTTGTTTTAACAATTAAAATACACATAGGGACCATACATATATTACGTTTACAAAAAGGGGGAGGGAGGGGTTAGGGGCCATGCAAACTAAAACTCACTCAAACCATGAGGGGGGGGGGGGAGGGGGTTGAAGAAACTTACGTTTGCACTCAAAAAATTGTTTTAATATCATTTTATTCAATTCCAAAATTCATTTTCATCTGTGATTTTAAAATTGAAAATTTTAAAAACGAAATTGATTTCAATTTTGCTTTAAATCATTGCCGTTTTATGAAGTTTGTAATTTATTATAGATAAATTATTTTAATACTAGTTTTTGTGTTTACGCATTGGTAAATAAAGGACTAGGCACAGTTAGTGTGGAAAAATGGGTCCCCGTTAGATTTTGCCTAAATTAACATATAATATTGTAAATTTTATGGCCAACAACTTTGCTGAAGACACTTTTCTAAAATATAAGAATTTGACAACACAATTTTGGGTCGAAGGTCAAATATCAAGGTACTTTTTACTTTCAGAAAATAATTGTAAACGGTGGTAAATTTTCTTCTGATTTAAGTTGTGGTCTTTGTTTTGACAAACAAATAATTTTTGACCCTATTTTTGGGTCAAAATTGAAAATAACCCCAAAAATAGGGTCAAAAATTAGTTTTTTGCCAAAACAAAGACCACAACGTAAATTCGCAGAAAATTTTACACCGTTAACAATTATTTTCCGAAAGTAAAAATTAACCTTATAATTGACCTTTAACCAAAAATTGTGGGGTCAAATTCTTATATTTGAGAAAAATGTCTTTTGAAAAGTTGTTAGGCATAAAATGTACTTTATTATATGTTAGTTTAGGCAAAATCTAACGGGAATCCATTTTTCTACACTAACTGTGCCTATAGTTCTTTGTATAAATTAATAATTCATGCATGTGAAATATTTTTGTACTACTGTAAACGTTTCATGGGGGAGGGGGGGAGGTCGGGAAATATCACTAATGGTGACAAGGGGGGAGGATGGGGTTAAAAATTTGGGTTTTTTGTAAACGTAATATATGTATGGTCCCATACCTTATGAGTTAAAGCGTACATTTTGAACATTCTGCGTAAAAATGCTGTTACATGAAATTTTTACATGACAAGTTGAACTTTTATTTTTTGGAATTGGCAAATATCTCAAAACCTATTGAGCTAAAAATTACGCAAAACAAAAAAATTCCGCACATTTGCAGCCCCTATTAGTATGCATAAAAACAAATAATATAAGTGCACTTAAGCAACAACAAAATTTGGCAGTGAATTTTTACAAAGCTGGAAAAAAAGGGTTAACCCTTCTATACTTAAGCTGTTCTAAAACTTTTAGCTCGCAAAGGTTTTCACATAGCTATTTTAGTAAAAATCCAATATAGCACATGAGTGAACTTTTGTAGCGCGTACAATGAGACGTTGACGTTGTTGCCAATTTCGACTAAAATAGAAAAGCTTGCTGTCACGTGGTATCCCAAATTTGCAAAATTCACTTTTTTAAATTTTTTCCTGTTAACCACTTGTTATGCCTAATCATGCCATTCTGCACATTTTTTGTTTCAACTGTCATTTTGTACAGAAATTTAGTTTCGAATTGCAAATAAACGTTCTTTTTAACTTTTTTTAAATCTTAGTTTCTCCTAAACTAGGCACTCTAGAGCAAAGCTGAGCAAACTATTGAGTAGGCACATTTAACAGCTACATTTGTTATGTGCATACCTTTTGTGTGTGTAATAGTCACAACGCTACGGGACCGTAAATGTCACTAAGAATTACTTTGTTATTCAAAACTTATTTTAATGCTGCCGCCTAGCGTTTCTGACGCACAGCCAAGTGCGATAAATTATATAAAAGCTCTTGCAAATTTGTAAAAGCACGTTCAATTTTAAAGTTTGTCAACTGCTAGTTCAGCAAATGCTTAAAAACAATTACATTTTAACGTTTATAGTCAACGTTGCGCCGCTATATCGAATTTAAGCGTCCAATTTGTTTTAACAATTAAAATACACATAGGGACCATACATATATTACGTTTACAAAAAGGGGGAGGGAGGGGTTAGGGGCCATGCAAACTAAAACTCACTCAAACCATGAGGGGGGGGGGGGAGGGGGTTGAAGAAACTTACGTTTGCACTCAAAAAATTGTTTTAATATCATTTTATTCAATTCCAAAATTCATTTTCATCTGTGATTTTAAAATTGAAAATTTTAAAAACGAAATTGATTTCAATTTTGCTTTAAATCATTGCCGTTTTATGAAGTTTGTAATTTATTATAGATAAATTATTTTAATACTAGTTTTTGTGTTTACGCATTGGTAAATAAAGGACTAGGCACAGTTAGTGTGGAAAAATGGGTCCCCGTTAGATTTTGCCTAAATTAACATATAATATTGTAAATTTTATGGCCAACAACTTTGCTGAAGACACTTTTCTAAAATATAAGAATTTGACAACACAATTTTGGGTCGAAGGTCAAATATCAAGGTACTTTTTACTTTCAGAAAATAATTGTAAACGGTGGTAAATTTTCTTCTGATTTAAGTTGTGGTCTTTGTTTTGACAAACAAATAATTTTTGACCCTATTTTTGGGTCAAAATTGAAAATAACCCCAAAAATAGGGTCAAAAATTAGTTTTTTGCCAAAACAAAGACCACAACGTAAATTCGCAGAAAATTTTACACCGTTTACAATTATTTTCCGAAAGTAAAAATTAACCTTATAATTGACCTTTAACCAAAAATTGTGGGGTCAAATTCTTATATTTGAGAAAAATGTCTTTTGAAAAGTTGTTAGGCATAAAATGTACTTTATTATATGTTAGTTTAGGCAAAATCTAACGGGAATCCATTTTTCTACACTAACTGTGCCTATAGTTCTTTGTATAAATTAATAATTCATGCATGTGAAATATTTTTGTACTACTGTAAACGTTTCATGGGGGAGGGGGGGAGGTCGGGAAATATCACTAATGGTGACAAGGGGGGAGGATGGGGTTAAAAATTTGGGTTTTTTGTAAACGTAATATATGTATGGTCCCATACCTTATGAGTTAAAGCGTACATTTTGAACATTCTGCGTAAAAATGCTGTTACATGAAATTTTTACATGACAAGTTGAACTTTTATTTTTTGGAATTGGCAAATATCTCAAAACCTATTGAGCTAAAAATTACGCAAAACAAAAAAATTCCGCACATTTGCAGCCCCTATTAGTATGCATAAAAACAAATAATATAAGTGCACTTAAGCAACAACAAAATTTGGCAGTGAATTTTTACAAAGCTGGAAAAAAAGGGTTAACCCTTCTATACTTAAGCTGTTCTAAAACTTTTAGCTCGCAAAGGTTTTCACATAGCTATTTTAGTAAAAATCCAATATAGCACATGAGTGAACTTTTGTAGCGCGTACAATGAGACGTTGACGTTGTTGCCAATTTCGACTAAAATAGAAAAGCTTGCTGTCACGTGGTATCCCAAATTTGCAAAATTCACTTTTTTTAATTTTTTCCTGTTAACCACTTGTTATGCCTAATCATGCCATTCTGCACATTTTTTGTTTCAACTGTCATTTTGTACAGAAATTTAGTTCCGAATTGCAAATAAACGTTCTTTTTTACTTTTTTTAAATCTTAGTTTCTCGTTAACCAGGCACTCTAGAGCTAAGCTGAGTGAACTATTGAGTAGGCACATTTTACAGCTACATTTGTTATGTGCATACTTTTTGTGTGTGTAATAGTCACAACGCTACAGGACCATAAATGTAACTAACAATTGCTTTGTTATTCAAAACTTATTTTAATGCTGCCGCCCAGCGTTTCTGACGCACAGCCAAGTGCGATAAATTATTTAAAAGCTCTTGCAAATTTGCACAAGCACGTGCAATTTTAAAGTTTGTCATCTGCTTGTTTAGCAAATGCTTAAAAACAATTACATTTTAACGTTTATAGTCAACGTTGCGCCGCCATATTGAATTAAGGCGTCCAATTTTTGTTAACAAATAAATTACACATACCCTATAAGTTAAAGCGTACACTTTTAACATTCTGCGTAAAAATGCTGTCACATGAAATTTTTGTATGACAAGTTGAACTTTTATTTTTCGGAATTTGACAAATATCTCAAAACCAATTGAGCTAAAAATTACGCAGAACAGAAAAATTCTGCACATTTGCAGCCCCTATTAGTATGCATAAAAACAAATAATATAATTGCACTTAAGCAACAACAAAATTTGGCAGTGAATTTTCACAAAGCTGGAAAAAAAGAGTTAACCCTTCTATACTTAAGCTGTTCTAAAACTTTTAGCTCGCAAAACATTTCACATAGCTATTTTAGTAAGAATCCAATATAGCACATGAGTGAACTTTTGTAGCGCGTACAATGAGACGTTGACGTTGTTGCCAATTTCGAATAAAATAGAAAAGCTTGCTGTCACGTGGTATCCCAAATTTTCAAAATTCACTTTTTTAAATTTTTTTCTGTTAACCACTTGTTATGCCTAATCATGCCATTCTGCACATTTTTGGTTTCAACTGTCATTTTGTACAGAAATTTGGTTCCAAATTGCAAATAAACGTTCTTTTTCACTTTTTTTAAATCTTAGTTTCTTCTAAACTAGGCACTCTAGAGCTAAGCTAAATGAACAATTAAGTAGGCACATTTAACAGCTACATTTGTTATGTGCATACTTTTTGTGTGTGTAATAGTCACAACGCTACGGGACCGTACATGTTACTAAGAATTGCTTTGTTATTTAAAAATTATTTAGATGCTGCCGCCCAGCGTTTCTGACGCACAGCCAAGTGCGATAAATTATTAAAAAGCTCTTGCAAATCTGCACAAGCACGTGCAATTTTATAATTCGTCAACTGCTAGTTTGGCAAATGCTAAAAAACAATTACATTTTAACGTTTATAGTCAACGTTGCGCCGCCATATCAAATTTAGGGGTCCAATTTGTTTTAACAATTAAAATACACATACCTTATAAGTTAAAGCGTACACTTTTAACATTCTGCGTAAAAATGCTGTCACATGAAATTTTACATGACAAGTTGAACTTTTATTCTTTGAAATTTGACAAATATCTCAAAACCTATTGAGCTGAAAATTACGCAAAACAGAAAAATTCCGCACATTTGCAGCCCCTATTAGTATGCATAAAAACAAATAATGTTAAAATATAGATATACATACCTGCCAAGTAAGGAGGTATTATAACATACATATACATTATATTCCTATACTATGTAGATAGGAGATATAGATGTAATTAATCATACATATAAGGATATGTTAATCATAGATATTATGTATCCGTTTATAATGCTAGTATTGAATCATGAGAGTTAATACGTAAGCACAAGTATGAATGTGGAAATTGCACATTCATTATATTATTGGTAAATCCCGTCCATGGTAAGGAGGGATGATTTCATTATGAACTAAATTCTATAATGTAATATTGTATTGATCAGCAGGATTGTCCTTCCTTCTACAGAAGCAATCCGTACCATTTAGAATCATTTCTAACTAACTGCAAATAGTTCTATCTCCTTTAACATGGTGAAGAATATATGAGTAATTATTGTAAACTCTAAGGAGTTGATCTAAAAAGCTTTTCCTATTTAAAAGCATTGTGCATTGTTTATGCTGACGTTTGGGATCCTTTATCCAAACCGTCACTTTGTCACTCAGCCATTAAGTTTTATGACTTTATTGGTGAGCAGAAACCATCCGTAGTTTCACAATACAGGATGGACATTCTATATGTTATTTCGTATGTGCTGTGACACATACTCATATTATTTGACCGTTTCATGCCCACAGTACGTGGAGGAAATTACATGTATAAACATTGGTATACCTAAATTACACTAACCGAGTTTTACTCAACACAAAGACTGATCTTAATAAATCAATTGGAACTTGAGACCCGAGCGAGCAGCATCTTATTATTTTCTGTTCCTCCGGAACTTTTTACACTTTCATTCTCATTTCAATTCACACTCCATAATAGCCTATGGACGTTACAGCCGATAATTAGGTGTTATCCATAAGTACTATTTATTACGTTATCAGCACGGCTGAGACAAGTGGTCACCATTGACCCCACTTAGGTCACGAAAAGTCGTAGAAACGGAGAGAATATTTTAACCAAAGCCGCTGGCCAGCGCACCCGAAAAATATTCCCCGTATTTCGAAAATTAGTCGAAAATCCCAGAGCTTCCTACTTCATACGTGCCAACTATTTAATCCATTGGGAAAAGTTGAGCATAGCCACAATAATTCTGTTTATCCCTTGGACAAGAATATTGTGAAGAGTCTGTTTAATCCGTTGGGAAAAGACTAGAAATATTCTATTTAATCCTGTTGGAAAAGAATATTTATAGATTCTATTTAATCCATTGTGGAAAAGAATCTCATATCCTATTTAATCCGTTTGGACAAGGATAAAAATACAGATCTATTTAATCCGTTTGGAAAAGATCTCATCTTTACGGCAGCGAGCTAACGACACTACTATACTTAATTAAACCTAACGAACCACCTAACAAGCGGATCCGACGGAGGTTAGGTAAGTAAACTTGAGGAAATAAGCTATCAATTATCCCCTAAAAAGGAAATTCTGATAGTGGAAATATCCGAGGAGAAGAGTAGCTCAGAAAAGGATCAAGAGGATCAACATTGAAAATTCGGAATTCAAGAAAGAATAGAATTAACTTCTGAACGCTACGTACCTCCGGTGAGGGCGCACTACAAGCCACACGCAACTTCTGAGTGCAATCTTTGAAAATTATCGGCCCTCGACCCGAGATTCAATAATCCGGGTACTACATTCATCTCGCCAGGCTAGACCAAGTCACCTGGGGGAATTTGAAACAAAAACTTCAACTTTGAAGTCATAAGGACGGTAGTGCTACCTCCTTCAAAATTTTGAAAATGAACCATCTTAGTCTAGGATCAATATCCGGAAGACGGAAAGCATGGGAACATCGGCCTCCCTTCAATATAAAGCCATATGAAGGAAACGAATTTAAAAGGCTGAATTACGACAATAAGGTAGGACAACTCGTGTATGAGTGGAAAAGTCCGAAACCGTACGATCTCCTGGCAGGGGCGAATCAACACTTCGCACACCAGTACGAGAAGCTGCAAAAGCATTATACTGACGTGTTTTCTATTATGGAAAGACAATTTCAGGAGCTACAAGAATCTGTAAGCCCACCTGACCCCGTGAGTATTGACAAGAATATCACGGAGGAAATCCCACAATTGTCCGGAATCGGAAATTTTAAGAAATGGGAACATGAAATCATGAAGCTTCTATCATGCAACGAATGCTGGGAAGTCATGGAAGGATCGTGGCCGAAACCACAGAAATACCCGTATACAGGGGTAATTACCGAAGCCCTTTACAAGGCCTGGATCGCTGCAGATCATTATAACCGAAAACTCATCTTGAAAACGATAGATGACATCATAGTTACGGAAGTCTCAACCTGTGAGACTTCTCACGAAATGTACAAAACCCTCAAGTCGAGGTATCAAGCCGTGAAAATCACGCCAAGACATGAATTAATTACACAGCTAGAAACGCTGAAAATGAAGGCATCTGGCTCAGAATACCTCCAGAAGATACTGGGTATTAACGCCATACTTCACCGAGAATACGATAGATTCCCGAACGGGAACATCATCAAGTTGACGCTAAATGCTCTCAAGCAACGAGACATTTATAGCAATTTTCTGAAAGCCTGGGATCAATATTTGCCCCAGCACCAAACTATTGGGCGGCTCGTCACCGCATTACAGAAATACGACTCGAAAATTGATTTAAAACTGAAAAAGGACCTCAAGTTAGAGTTTCCGAATTACAGGGCAGGAAGAGTAGTCGATCCGAGACGAAACTCGAAATCCGTACCCACTAAGCCTGAACATACTTCAGCCACTACAGCGGCCACCCACACTGTTGAGACCGAACCGAATTCCGTGCTCAATCCAGTAACAGAGAAGGCAATACCGACCTCATCGTCATCGCTTCTCGAAGGCCCCGAAAGAGCAGGAATATCGATAATTCCGAACGCTCTCATTGATCATTCATATCAAAATTCGATTGACATGTCACCAGTCTCTGAAAACTTGACACCCGAATTCACAAGAGGGACATTTATCCCTGGTTTTCCAGAATCCGACATGATGGATATCCAGTCCACAGCGACGAAGGATCCATTCCCTACCACGGGAACGAAGCCGGACACAAGTCATAAAGTTTATATGGTCCGCACCAAGCCCTACAAAAAGGCAGAAAGAGAAGGAGCAACTCCGCACTCTCATAAAACTGAGCCCTCCAGGGAAACCGTAAAGCCTCAGTCAACTCAAAGTCCAGGATCAATATCCGAAAGACGAATATTAAGCACAAGTCCGAACTTTTCCGCTGAAAACATGAGTGATAACTTGGCCACTCACAAGTCATACAATTAGGAGCAATCTTCATTGACCAACATGTATAAGAATTTAATTGCTATTGAAGCCAAGAAATGGCAAAGGGAGAATAGTCACATATTGGACGTATTAGAAATTCCCGAAGACGCAAGATTACTGCTATCAGAGTCGATTCTCTACAAATTAGAGAGACTTGAACAGAAAAATGTTGAACTCAATAAGCCCTACATACCTAGGCCCTTCAACAGAGTCTACACAGACTACTCAACTGCGTACGTGCCCATGCACACTCAAAATACAAGGCAGGACGAGCTACAGTCCGAAACCTTCGGTCAGGACGATCCAGAGTCCGAAGACCCCGATCAGGACGACACAAAGTCCGAAGATCCCAATCAGGACTACATAGAGTCCGAAGATTCTAGTAAGGACAATTCAGAGTCCGAATTAACTGATCAGGATAATCAAGATCCGAAAATCGAACTGCAACAATTAAAGCAGAGAATGGCTGACATTGAATCCATTCTCGATGACACAGAAGCCGAATTAGGAATTTTGATCCTAAAGGCACGAGCAAGACGAGACACTCTCTACAAGCTCAAGTCACATTTCCATAATAATGGAAAATTCACTGAAGAACTGTCAGACGATGACTTATATAAAGGATTAGCTGCAAATCCGTTCTCGCCCGTATTAAGCTGAGAAATGTACATGAATCACATCCTAGGATATTATCTCCTCATGGATAAGAAATCTGAATTACTTCATCTACTTGAACCAGATTTCAAGGACTGGTATGCCAAGAAATACTCCAGTCATAAAGCCCATCAGTATGATGGCCCTCGACACTCAAAGTCGTCATTGCGAAGAGGAGCGCAGAAAGTCTCCTTCACATCTCCATTGCCAAGAAAATGGAAATGTCATAGCAAATCGTACCTGGGAAATTACAAGAAATTTACCCAGAGGAGAAAAGCTAAACCTTCACTCAAGGAAATACAAGAGAGATTAGGATTGACATTTAATCCGGAGTCTCTGTGCGCTAGAATTAAGCCGCATCCAGAATTAATCAAGTTAATTCGAGAAGCCCCAACAGAGGCAGATACAGAACACAGATGTAGCCAAGACAGTTGGTGCATCCCCATCAGAGGAGCCCTGCTCCTAGACATCTATCCTGAACTGAAAAAGGATCTAGATAATACCCGGAAGGCTCACACAGCCAAGAACTCATCAAACCATGCATTCATGGTCAGATTCAAGAATCCAGAAGTCAAACCTGCGGGTTACTGGAAGTCAATTCTTTATACAAGACAAGAAGCCCTCAACTCATATCTGTATGATATCGACACTTTACAAGAGGCAGCAACGAGAGAGAGCATCAGATACCCCAATCCAGGGAAGAGGCAACAATACAAGGCCCTTCAACTAACGAAGGCCCCGACACTTACATTTGAAAAGCCCTTCATACAGAATGAATACATTTCAGCTCTCATCTCTCAACAACCTGAATTGTACTGGACATGTGATTCAGGTGCTACCGTCCATCTCTGTGGAAGACTGGACTGGTTCCATGATTATTCGGAATTCTCGGATGGAGAAAGAACAATCACATTAGCCGATGAGAAAGAAGTCTCATCACCCGGCTGCGGATCGATCATAATCTCCGCCTACAATGGAAGAGAAGATTGGGAACCCCAAGTACTTACGAATGTTTGGTTCCTACCGAAAGCAACGAATATCTTCTCAGTTAACTATGCATGCAAAAGCATGGGACTGACTTACACGGGAAACGAGAGTAGAATGCTATTCTACGAGTCACCTTCCACTGGTGGGGGGGACACACAGACACCACTGCAAGTGATGCAAGCCACAACGCTATACGAAGGCAGCAATGAAATACAAAGCCTGGTCATGACATTCCAGCAATTATCGCAATCAAGCCCAGCGACACTCAACAAGTAAGGTCAGCTCCCACTACATCAAGTCAGAATTACAAGCCACTCAAGTGCAATTCTCAGAAAACAAAGGAGTTTGAAGTCACAACTCCGGGGACAATCAGAAGGCAAACAAAAGGCCGTACTGTCCACAGCAAAGAGAGTGAAGAGGAACTCTCACTCAATATTTCACAAGGAAGGTTCATACAGCCACAATTTGAAGCACTCACGCTCCTTGATTATGAGCCGAGCACCCAAACATTAAGCCCGTCCACAGCAACGGCCAGAATTAACGAAAGAAATTATTTCTTGGGATCTACTGCTCTGCAGGCAAGAGAGACAAGAATACCACTGGAGTCTCAATACACCCTACTGAGATCCTCAGGCTACTTAGCCGGTGAATCATATTCACAGAAGGGAAGATTTAACCCTCAAGGCATTAATTGGGATATTTTTGCCATTCATGGAAAACAAAGGATTACCCATGAAATAGCCCAAGGCGCATACAGACTACCTATAGTCAAGATATACTCAGCTCGAGGAGGGATCAAAGTCCAGAACAAGGATCGTAAGACTTATCACAACCTCCCTGAGAAGCTAACTATACCCTCATACGAAGGAGAGAAGATACCAATTCCCAAAACGTATCAAGAGGCACTGAAGTCTTCAGAAAGTTTTCAATGGAAAGAAGCAATGAACATTGAAATTCAAGCCCACATGAGAAGTGGCCAATGGACTCTGTCAAAACATCCTACTACTCAAGGAGTTTTGTAATCCTCATGGATCTATGACCACAAGGTCGAAACAGATGAATATACAGTCACACTAGTCAAGAGTGTGGAAGGTAAAGAGAATCTATCATTTAATATTCTCAAGACTACCATAGCAAGACTCACAACGTCAAGACTCATTCTAGCAGATGCTGGAATTCGGAGAAAATACTTAGCAAAGTTTACATTCAGTCCATTGTCCCATGAGGCCCTCGCAGAAGGACCAATACTATTCCTGGAGCCACCAGAAGGGATCACACATCCATACGATTTAGTCTACCGATCAGACACAGCCTATCAACCAATCTATTTATGGGAAAAGGCACGAATTGGAGTCCAACAGGCACTGAAGGACCTTCAGTACCATCAGAGTAGGTATCAGACCGCACTCTATATACAGTCATATACAGACGAAACCCAGAAAGTACATCATACGTATTTTCTGTTGGACGGTCAAGAGGCATTAGTCTCCGCGACTCACCTGAACGACATACACATTTTGTCAAAGGAATTAAGCCGTAGCATCAGAGTGGACTGCACACTCAACCCAAAGAAATGGAGGAAGATGGACATCTTCCGGACAGCCACATACATAAGCCTGTCACAAGAATCTCATATTCGAAGTCTACGCAAGCGATACAAACAATACGAAGCGATTATTCAATCTCAGTATTTTCAAGAAAAGATTAAGAAAGCTCAGCATCTTTCGGAAACGGAGTATATAGCCTACCATGACATACTCGAACAACTGCTAAAAATTCGGGACTCTACCCGACCAGACATATCATATGATGTCGAACAGCTAGGAAAGAATACAAGTCTTTCTACAGCCAAAGACCTACAAGAGGCACTAAGAATAGTGGAATATCTGTACACCACTAGTTCGGAAAATATCCGGTATTACCCGGATCATGACTATCAAAAGTCAAGAACCCAGGTCGAATCACAAGAAGTTAACCTGGAAGTCCACACAGAAGTCCCAAGTCTCTCGACTAAATACTTAACCACAGTAAGTTGCATTATATTCAACGGGACTCTGATCTACTGGCAAGTCAAGGCATTTCTTTCTGAAGAAAAAACTACCATGAGAAAAGTAGTCAATGTCATTATTAAAGCCCATCAATTGGCCCTTTCCCTGCACACTCAATTGTGTGAACTTGGACTCAGACAGAAGAAGTCCCCGATATATTACATGATACCCAGCCAAATTGAGCATAGTTATCCGATCGAATTCCGGAGGGAAATTCAGGCGAGCAGAAATACTGATCCGAAGCTCCAATTTCTCTGGAAATTAATGACAGAAAAACCTATGGAAGAAATCCACTCCATAAACCCTCAGCGCTCTTACGCGACTACACTGCCTTGGACAGCAGCCAGCAAAGGTGATAGAAGACGAATATTAAAAAGTCGTATCTCCCTAGGAGACAGACTGGAAGGTGAAGAGTTCGAGAATCAATTCCTGGAAGGAACTCATCCACATCATTTTGTGAGACTCACCGAAAATAACCCAGTGTCAGAAGACCTCCAGTCAGGAGGGAACATAGAACACACTAGGACTCCTGAGGACCAAGTCCGAACAGGAGAGCATCCCGAAAACACAACAATCTCTGAGGACCAAGTCCGAACAGAAGATTCAGGAAGTCACCTACAGAATGCTTCCCGCACTACAAACAACCTTAAAATTTCTGAGGATCAAGTCCGAACAGAAGAGAACATATCGACTCCTGAGGATCAAGTCCGAACAGTCGAGTCAAGAAGCGAAATCAATTACATTTCTACATCAAAGGACCAAGCAAATCCGTTCATATTAAGTGATTTGAGAAACTATTGGACAGACTCATCAGACTCCGATGAGCCCACACAACAGCAAGTAAGCGCTCCACGAGCCATCATTCCGCCAACCGTGTCCAGTCCCGAGTACTGCACGAGAAAGCAAGTCAGGAGAAAGCACTCCGAAGACGTTCGCGAAGAAAGCGACTCTCACCGAGAGAAAAGAACGAAGAAAGGATCTGTGACATTAAGAGACAGACTCTAAATGGCATGTATCATACTGCTTATGATATGCTTGTATATTACGAACGGAAGAGCACATGAAGACTCTAGTTCAGTGAAAGCCTACCCAAACTCCGCATTCAGGAGCAATTTTCATACATTTTTACGGGTAGCCAGCAATCAGCAGAACAAGACGAAGGAAGAACCACCTGGTCGTCTCTCAACTCTGCAAGGGCATGACATCCGTTATAAACCGAAGTCACCCCTCACAATTAACTCAACTATGAAAAGGAAGGAAACTAATCGATTTACTCTAGCAATTTCCGGTCCGGATACACACCAGGAGACGAGACTCTCTCCTTATCGTAAAAGTACCAGATCACCCATTTCGAACATTGATTCCCTTTGGGTTAGAAAGAACTCAGTCTACCACGGGACAGAAACTTTGTGGACTGAGGTATTGAGAGCAAAAGTTATTGCGTCAAGTGATTTATCCCAATCTCGCGGATTAGTAGCAATAAGTGCTGAAGCCCTCAGACTCCAGGTTGCACTCAACTTTGCAAGTACAACCCACAACTCATCAAAAAAGATAAAGCCCCGGCATTCGGGCACAGTCACCCTTCAGGAGGGTCACCTATGGTCCAAGACCGAAATGGATAACTCTCATCATTATTATGACCTAATAAAGAAGTCAAGTCATGAGATGTCAACTCATCCAACAATTAGGATTCGAGTTACAAAAGCCTTTCTCCAGATGAAAGCAAGAGAAAGCCGCCGAGCCAACACAAAGGGCAAGCGGATAGAAACATGCGACGATTTTTTCCATGGGTTTCCCATTTACACTATGGGAAGCTCACCAGCTCAGATGCCAGCCCTGCGAAAGCATCGAATCTCTGTTTTCACAAAACAAGTGAACAGAAGTCTCCTCAGTGAAGAATTCATATTATCACGAAGTACCCCATCTACGGAAAATGTTAATCTGGAAGACACCTTCCGGGAAAAAGAGTTTATATTTCCATTTGTCCATGGTTACGGATCCGAACAGTCACACACTGCAGGTCCCGTAAGGGGGGAGAAAGAAGAAAAACAAACGAAAATACAATCGTCATTAACCAGTACCCCAACGGGGGGGAAGGAAATAAAAGAACAAATAGAATCCAGAAATTTTGGAAACATAAGCCGTGGAGATATAGAAGAACCACGTACTCACCAAGTAGACAGCAAAGAATTCCTATCAGAAAATTCGGAGAATAACCAGTGTAGGAATCCAGTTCCGAAGCACGTACTTAAGTACTCAAACAAAGAGTCACCTGAATCTACAAGGTTCAATATCAAGCTAAAAGAAAGTGCTTTACTCACACAACCGGAGAAAGCCCCACCGAGTATGCAGGTGGAACAGATTAAGCAGAAAGCCCAGATAGAGATGAGCAAGCCAGCCTTCTCTACACTCTGGCCCCGAAACCGAATTTTACACAAATTAATGAAGTGGAAGACTATAACAGTCAGTTGTATTGAAAAACAAGCCTTCTGGAACAGAAGCCAATATATTGTATTAGAATCTCCTATTATTTCCTATAACAGGAGCAAAGATATACAAACTAAGATGGAAATTATAGAGAGTAGAAGTATTATGCGTGGATCCTGGAAACGCACCAGCAACAATAATTGTCCACGATGTCATGTTTAAGACAAGAGTACAGAAAGTACGAAAATGTTGAAACCGAATTGTCCTACTAAGACGGAAATTCAAAACAGTCCACATCCAGAAGTCGATTACGAAGGCCTGGACAGTACAGAAAGAAAACCCCGACACGGGTTACAATGGCAAACTCAACTACAAGAAAATAGTAGAGCCAGCAATGGGGGATATCAACCCGACAAAGGACCTCCATTGTGCACCATGATACATCTCCAGAAGTTACAGATTGGAGACAGATTGAAACACATTCAAGAAAACAGTGATGACCACATAACATCACGAAAATTCAAAACAAGAATAAAAGGAGAAGGGAGCCCTGAACTATGGTCTCAATCTCCGGCACAGAAGACAGATCGACCAGTATTCATCCACGTCTTCTACGGATGGAAGTCACATCCCATTATGTCTTACTCCCGGTATTTACATTATTCCGAGGACAACGACAAGTTCAGGCACACCGCCGAAGAACGGACATGGAGAAAGAGAATTTTAAAAACAATTTCGAACCAGCTCGGAGAAACCAGTGACCGGTCAGCCCGACGTCAGAATCTCCTCGAGAAAGATACATTCACCTCAGGTGAAAGTATGCTTTTACCTAATCAAAACAAAGCAGTAGAAAATTCGACCCGAATTAATTGCAACCACAGGGATATCTTTACCCTAAATGAACAGCGAATTTCGAATGACGTTTTCAGTCCAATCAAGAACTTGAAGTACGGACATAGTGGTCCTACTTCTAACCTCAAGTTCAATCAATGGAACAAGCCGAAAACCGAAGAAGGTTTCTCAAATTATCATATCCCCAGGGCAGATAGTCTTTCACGTACTATATCTGACTGGATATCGAACCAAAGTTTTTTTGTTAACATTGACGACCTTGGTACTCATACCGAAAAGGACTTAGGAAAAGAGTTGCAACACTCAGAAGATCCGCCGGATCGTACACCAGAAGCCGCTAGGACAAGGACCACAGAAGTCAAACCTGGCATAACAGTGATTTGGAAGAATTATGATTTCCAAACTGACCCAGAAATTTCCGTAGGACGCAGTAAAACATGGAAGCATTACACCCAGTTTTATAGTCAGGAAAACATTTTACGGTTTTACATAAAAGAAGATTTAGCGATTTTGCAAAGACGATATGACTTAAGAACAGATTATAATCATCTGAAGAATACTTATCTACTCAAGGGCACATCCATCACATGTTTTTGTAATTGTACCCCAGAACTATTGTCTCTGGAGAAAATACCCGAAAAACTAATCGGAGAGAAAGTTCCACCGACAAGACCTATGTCAGTGTCGAGCCACAATTTCTTTGACGAGAAAAAGAAAAGAGAAAGTTCTAAACTCACAACTAGAGAGCTAGAGGACCTAGTTGGTTTGAAATTCAAAAATAAGGAAGTCGAGAGCAGACAGAAATTCACAATTACTTCCCACTTCCGAGATAATTGGATGACATTGGCCTGCACTGCCACATCCCAGAAATACTCAGCCTCAGCCTTCAATAGCAGCCTTATTGACCATGTAAGCCTGAGCCCGAAAATCGGACAAGACTTCACCTTCAGCCTAAGCATATCAAAGCAACCTGGAGGCCCGCAACTACCCTCGTTTGCAACGGGTAGCACTCAGTCTGTCCTGGATAACAACCAAGTCTTTCCAGAAGAAAGCAGTTCAGTTCTCATGGAACTTATTGAACATATCATTGTCATTTTCACAATGTTCAATTTGTATATACACTGGTCACGTTATGGACGACCGTGTATCAAAAGAAAGAAATATCACGTAAATTGGATATTTCTACCTGTCATATATAAACCTGGAGAGTCGAGCGATGTTCCTGCCGACCAAGACCCAGTACAACAGTTCCAGCCCATCAGACGGCCTGTCGAACTCCCGTTACCGGATTTACTTGAACACATTCAAGCTCATTGGACCAGCTCCAACCGAAGTGGCTAACAGAAGACCCACCGAATTTACTGGACAACTCTAAATACGGACACACCTGGATAATCTCATCAAGGAGACGGATCTTGTATATGGTGTAGTATATTAAAATATAAATTGTATATTTTTTGTTGAAATTTTTAATTACGTTATTATTTCAAATTGTTCAGATTTTATGTATGTTAATTCTATATTAGAGATTTATCAATTCTCGGATCATTTCATTGTTATTATAATTCATTTACCTCAAATTGAAGGAGGGTGTTAAAATATAGATATACATACCTGCCAAGTAAGGAGGTATTATTTTATACATATACATTATATTCCTATACTATGTAGATAGGAGATATAGATGTAATTAATCATACATATAAGGATATGTTAATCATAGATATTATGTATCCGTTTATAATGCTAGTATTGAATCATGAGAGTTAATACGTAAGCACAAGTATGAATGTGGAAATTGCACATTCATTATATTATTGGTAAATCCCGTCCATGGTAAGGAGGGATGATTTCATTATGAACTAAATTCTATAATGTAATATTGTATTGATCAGCAGGATTGTCCTTCCTTCTACAGAAGCAATCCGTACCATTTAGAATCATTTCTAACTAACTGCAAATAGTTCTATCTCCTTTAACATGGTGAAGAATATTTGAGTAATTATTGTAAACTCTAAGGAGTTGATCTAAAAAGCTTTTCCTATTTAAAAGCATTGTGCATTGTTTATGCTGACGTTTGGGATCCTTTATCCAAACCGTCACTTTGTCACTCAGCCATTAAGTTTTATGACTTTATTGGTGAGCAGAAACCATCCGTAGTTTCACAATACAGGATGGACATTCTATATGTTATTTCGTATGTGCTGTGACACATACTCATATTATTTGACCGTTTCATGCCCACAGTACGTGGAGGAAATTACATGTATAAACATTGGTATACCTAAATTACACTAACCGAGTTTTACTCAACACAAAGACTGATCTTAATAAATCAATTGGAACTTGAGAC
The DNA here is from genome assembly GCA_949802685.1 of Dicyrtomina minuta. Lineage (NCBI taxonomy): Eukaryota > Metazoa > Arthropoda > Collembola > Symphypleona > Dicyrtomidae > Dicyrtomina > Dicyrtomina minuta. The sequence goes on along the minus strand of CATKUY010000408.1, from coordinate 209,648 downwards.
CCGAGCGAGCAGCATCTTATTATTTTCTGTTCCTCCGGAACTTTTTACACTTTCATTCTCATTTCAATTCACACTCCATAATAGCCTATGGACGTTACAGCCGATAATTAGGTGTTATCCATAAGTACTATTTATTAAATAATATAAGTGCACTTTAGCAACAACAAAATTTGGTTGTGAATTTTGACCAAGCTGGAAAAAAAAGGGTTAACCCTTCTATACTTAAGCTGTTCTAAAACTTTTAGCTCGCAAAACTTTTCACATAGCTATTTTAGTAAAAATCCAATATACCACATGAGTAAACTTTTGTAGCGCGTCCAAAGAGACGTTGACGTTGTTGCCAATTTCGAATAAAATAGAAAAGCTTGCTGTCACGTGGTATCCCAAATTTTCAAAATTCACTTTTTTAAATTTTTTTCTGTTAACCACTTGTTATGCCTAATCATGCCATTCTGCACATTTTTTGTTTTAACTGTCATTTTGTACAGAAATTTGGTTCCAAATTGCAAATAAACGTTCTTTTTCACTTTTTTTAAATCTTAGTTTCTTCTAAACTAGGCACTCTAGAGCTAAGCTAAATGAACAATTAAGTAGGCACATTTAACAGCTACATTTGTTATGTGCATACTTTTTGTGTGTGTAATAGTCACAACGCTACGGGACCGTACATGTCACTAAGAATTGCTTTGTTATTTAAAAATTATTTGGATGCTGCCGCCCAGCGTTTCTGACGCACAGCCAAGTGCGATAAATTATTAATAAGCTCTTGCAAATCTGCACAAGCACGTGCAATTATATAATTCGTCAACTGCTAGTTTGGCAAATGCTAAAAAACAATTACATTTTAACGTTTATAGTCAACGTTGCGCCGCCATATCAAATTCAGGCGTCCAATTTATTAAAACAATTAAAATACACATATCCTATGAGTTAAAGCGTACATTTTGAACATTCTGCGTAAAAATGCTGTCACATGAAATTTTTACATGACAGGTTGAACTTTTAATTTTTGGAATTTGACAAATATGTAAAAACCTATTAAGCTAAAAATTACGCAAAACAAAAAAATTTCGCACATTTGCAGCCCGTATTAGTATGCATAAAAACAAAAAATATAAGTGCACTTAAGCAACAACAAAATTTAGTAGTGATTTTTCAACAAACTGAAAAAAAAAGGGTTAACCCTTCTATACTTAAGCTGTTCTAAAACTTTTAGCTCGCAAAACTTTTCACATAGCTATTTTAGTAAAAATCCAATATACCACATGAGTAAACTTTTGTAGCGCGTCCAAAGAGACGTTGACGTTGTTGCCAATTTCGACTAAAATAGAAAAGCTTGCTGTCAGGTGGTATCCCAAATTTTCAAAATTCACTTTTTTTAATTTTTTTCTGTTAACCACTTGTTATGCCTAATCATGCCATTCTGCACATTTTTTGTTTCAACTGTCATTTTGTACAGAAATTTAGTTCCGAATTGCAAATAAACGTTCTTTTTTACTTTGTTCAAATCTTAGTTTCTCCCAAACTAGGCACTTTAGAGCTAAGCTGAGTGAACAATTGAGTAGGCACATTCAACACCTACATTTGTTATGTGCATACCTTTTGTGTGTGTAATAGTCACAACGCTACGGGACCGTAAATGTCACTAAGAATTGCTTTGTTATTCATAACTTATTTTAATGCTGCCGCCCAGCGTTTTTGAAGCACAGCCAAGTGCAATAAATTATTCAAAAGATCTTGCAAATCTGCACAAGCACGTGCAAGTTTGAAGTTTGTAAACTGCTATTTTAGCAAATGCTTAAAAACAATTACATTTTATAGTTTATAGTCAACGTTGCGCCGCCATATTGAATTTAGGCGTCCAATTTTTTTTAACAATTAGAATACACATACCTTATGAGTTAAAGCGTACACTTTTAACATTCTGCGTAAAAATGCTGTCACATGAAATTTTACATGACAAGTTGAACTTTTATTCTTTGAAATTTGACAAATATCTCAAAACCTATTGAGCTGAAAATTACGCAAAACAGAAAAATTCCGCACATTTGCAGCCCCTATTAGTATGCATAAAAACAAATAATATAAGTGCACTTTAGCAACAACAAAATTTGGTTGTGAATTTTGACCAAGCTGGAAAAAAAAGGGTTAACCCTTCTATACTTAAGCTGTTCTAAAACTTTTAGCTCGCAAAACTTTTCACTTAGCTATTTTAGTAAAAATCCAATATACCACATGAGTGAACTTTTGTAGCGCGTACAATAGGACGTTGACGTTGTTGCCAATTTCGACTCAAATAGAAAAGCTTGATGTCAGGTGGTATCCTAAATTCTCAAAATTCACTTTTTTTAATTTTTGTCTGTCAACCACTTGTTATGCCTAATCATGCCATTCTGCACATTTTTTGTTTCAACTGTCATTTTGTACAGAAATTCAGTTCTGAATTGCAAATAAACGTTTTTTTTCACTTTTTTTTAATCTTAGTTTCTTCTAAACTAGAAACTCTCAAGCTTAGCTGAGTGGACTATTGAGTAGGCACATTTAACAGCTACATTTGTTATGTGCATACTTTTTGTGTGTGTAATAGTCACAACGCTACGGGACCGTAAATGTCACTTAGAATTGCTTTGTTATTCAAAACTTTTTTTAATGCTGCCGCCCAGCGTTTCTTACGCACAGCCAAGTGCGATGAATTATTTAAAAGCTCTTGCAAATCTGCACAAGCACGTGCAATTTTAAAGTTTGTCAACTGCTAGTTTAGCAAATGCTTAAAAACAATTACATTTTAACGTTTATAGTCAACGTTGCGCCGCCATATCGAATTTAGGCGTCCAATTTTTTTTAACAATTAAAATACAAATACCTTATGAGTTAAAGCGTACATTTTGAACATTCTGCGTAAAAACGCTGTCCCATGAAATTTTTACATGACAAGTTGAACTTTTATTTTCTGGAATTTGACAAATATCTCAAAACCTATCGAGCTAAAAATTACGCAAAACAGAAAAATTCCGCACATTTGCAGCCCCTATTAGTATGCATAAAAACAAATAATATAAGTGCACTTAAGCAACAACAAAATTTGGCAGTGAATTTTCACCAAGCTGGATAAATAGATATCTACTTTTTTTATAGTAAATACGCTGTTATATTGTCACGATATATAGGATGAGTAAAAATGTTTAAATTGAATAGATAGATGAGTGGACTTTTATGATGTATGAAATAAAGTGTGGAAACTCAGTGTTTCCTACTGTAGAGCTAGAATAGATGTTGATTAGAGTGTAGATACTGATCGAATGATAGTGTTTTATTGTAATTTTTACATAATATATTGTTTGCCAATATTCTGTGTGTGATAGAATTTTAGGGAGGAAAAATAGGAATATATTATAAGGTGTGGCGCTGAAGGAAATGTAAGGTTTTTGGAGAGGAGGAAAGTTAGTTCCATATTTCTAGAATTTAAGAAGTAAAGGAAGTAAATTTAATAATATTGTGGTCGCTCCGCTCCATGTCCACGTTGGATAAAATGTCCACGTAGGATAGTGGCAGTGGGAATGAAAGAATTATTTTCCTTGTTTCCTTCATACGTGTCATAAGGAAAGTGTGACAATAAATTAAATGTAATGTTTTTGTGTATTACATAATACTGTGTAGTGTATAAATAGTGAGTGTGAAATATTAATAAAGTATTTTGCTGCTGTACGAATGCGCTATAAATATATCGCCATGCGGTTTAGGTATATCGCTGTTCATTTTCCCACACGTTGAGTGACTGCAAGGAAATCAACAATTCGTCGGTGAAGAGTCATTCTGTCGTAAGTCCATTGCAAAGCTAAAATCATTCTGTCGCAAGTCCATACGATTCTTAAAGTCATTCTGTCGCAAGTCCATTCAATTGGTAGCTACTGTCGAGATGTCCTATGCATTAGGGGAGGGGATGGGTGGTATATTACTAACTGTGTTGTGATCATAATGTACAATTAGGGGTCGTCCACAGAAGACGTAATGTTACTGACTGTGTTGTACTTATGACGTACATTTAGGGGTCGTCCACAAAAGACTTAATGAAAATTCCATTTCCAAAAACTGCAAAATGTTCTATTTACATGTTTTTTGAAAGTGCAAAATGTTCTATTTACATGTTTTTTGAAAGTGCAAAATGTTCTATTTACATGTTTTTTAAAAGTGCAAAATGTCCTATTTACATGTTTCTCAGAAGTGTAAAATGTTTTATTTACATGTTTTTTGAAAGTGCAAAATGTTCTATTTACATGTTTCTCAGAAGTGTAAAATGTTCTATTTACATGTTTTTTGAAAGTGCAAAATGTTCTATTTACATGTTTCTCAGAAGTGTAAAATGTTCTATTTACGTGTTTTTGAAAATTGTAAAATGTTCTATTTACATGTTTTTTTAAAGTGAAAAATGTTCTATTTACATGTTTTTTGAAATTGCAAAATGTTCTATTTACATGTTTTTTGAAAGGGAAAAATGTTCTATTTACTTGTTTTTGAAAAGTGCAAAATGTTCTATTTACATGTTTTTTGAAAGTGCAAAATTTTCTATTTACTTGTTTCTCAAAAGTGCAAAATGAAATTATTATTACGTCTTTTATGGACGACCCCTGGAATTTTTATGACGTCTTTTGTGGACGACCCTTCATCATGATCACAACACAGTCAGTAATATACCACCCCCCCCCCTTTTCTAATGCATAGGACAACGCGGAATCGATCTTGACAGTAGTAACCAATTGAATGGACTTGCGACAGAATGACTTTAAGAATCGTATGGACTTGCGACAGAATGATTTTAGCTGTGCACTGGACTTACGACAGAATGACTCTTCACCGACGAATTATTAAACATATTTATAATTGGAATGCGAAAGAGACAAAGATGCAGGTGAAACATCAATTAGATCATTTTCTAGTTATGGGATTGATGCTGCTAAATGAATGAAAGAGGTGAGTGATGTGATGGATTTAAATGTCAGTCTACAGAAAATGTTAGTTTGAGAAAGTCCAAGTCTAGTAGTTGAGAGAAATGAAATCTAGACTTTGTATTCGTAATTGCATAGGACATTATGGTCGGATGATGTTGTATGTCTATTGCTGAGAGAATGGCAATGTCTGTTGAAGCAGTAAGATGATATTGCCCTTGTATTGCAATATTTCCAGGTGTCTTCTATTTGAAAATTTTAGACTTGCCTGCGGCTAAACCTTCTTTCATTGTAAGGTTGTTGACAAAAATTACTGTAATAATTTTTAGGTAGTGTCCAGTTGAGATGTTCTTCGTAGTAAAATTCCGGATGATTGTACAAGTCATTTCATTTGGTGTTTTCCTTCCTAGCGTTTCCGAATCTGTATGAGGCAGAAGCATAGTAGAAAATCCGAATGTTCAGACTCCAAGTATCGTTAGTATTGTATGCCTTGGTAAGTGATGAATTGTTATATGAGGTTGTGGGTCAGTTGTAAATGACTTTGATGCCTTGATGGAGGAATAGAAGATGCTTGTCAGTAGATTTGATATGTGAAGACTCATTATAAACCAAATTATCCGATTGTTCCTTGTAACATGATCTTGTACAATAGTATATAATGCAAATAGATTTCCAGTTGTCCCCAGAATAGCACAGATGAAAGCAATCCAGCCTTCTAGAAGTAGTTGAAGTTCACTTTGATAAGTCTTCTGGGCTTTCGTTATATCTGGCATCTCATATTCAGGTAATTTTAGTGGAGTGAAGTAACTGTAGCCAGTCTGAATAGCAAGAACAGAGAGTGTCAATATGAATCGAGTCCATTGGCCGTAGGTCATGTTACTAACCCTCTGCGTGAAATTAGTAGGCAGTTGTAGGTCAGGCGGTTTTTCCTTTTCTTTTAGCTTCTGGCCCTGTGACTCTGCAATGGGTAGCTTGGTTACTTTGACTTGCGTGTGCTTACTTCTTTTCTGGAGAGTGAGTACTTTTACAAGTCGGTCTGTTTGTGTAGTGATGCTTTCGATATTTCCAATCTGTGCCCTCGATGGGCCTGCCATGTCTACGTCCGTGTGTAAAAATGGTCGAGCTTCAGTGATATATATTTGAGCAATCAGTGATGTTGTTGCAGTATAAGAGAGATAGTATTGTTGAGATAAGATCATTGCTTGAATTAATTATTGACTGTCAGAATGGATAGCCGGATGCTTTGTTGCAAAGGGCAGATTGGAGTTTTTAAGCCTTCCTCCCACACGTAGAATATCTCGGGGTTCTACAAATAGACTGAATATCTTAAAACGCCTATCTGTAAGTGACACATTGTTGTTAGTGTCCGCGATTTCCGTGGGGAAGGTATGACTCTGTGGCGTGATTAGAACAGTAGTCAGCTTCTGTTTGGCACCAACAATTGCAGGTTTGAATGTAACTGCGTTCAGTTGACCTAAGTGTCGTTGGGTACACTTGGTAATTCCCATGACTACAATTTTCCAGGATGTGAGAAAACCACTAGGTGTCCCAGGGGCACCAGTAATTTTGTGAGCTTTCTAAATTTGATTTACCATGTCCGCTCCCAATAAAATTTCAATCGGCCCTGGTTGGTGAAACTTCGAATCTGCAAGTTGCGCGCCTTTTAAATGTTCCCATTGTTTTGATTTTATTGGTCTGCAGGGTACTTGGGATGCGATTTAATCCAAAATGTAAACCTTAACTTGCATGGTGTGATTGTTATGAAATTTGGATCGTAGTTGAAGTGTTGTCTTGCCATGACATGAAAGCTTCTTGCCTCCAGCCACGATAAACTTCTGATTAAATGAGATAATTGGTAACTTGAAATAAGTCATCAGCTTTTTCGTAATGAAGTTACTGCCAGCACCAGTGTCCAGTAAAATTCTAGCTGTTGTCCTTTTTCCATTGTGAAGGAAGTAAGCTTTAGCTGTAGGAAGAACGCTAAATGAATTTTTTGCTTGCACGTGCTAAATCTGTGATTGATATAATTCGTTATGATTGGGCTCAGAATTTGTTACAGAGTCATCATGCGGATGTAGAATTGTGTAATGTCTGTCGTTGCAAACCATACAATTTTGTTAAGAAGTACAGTTACTGCTAAAGTGATCTCCTAGGCAGTTGTAACATCAACCTGTTTCTTGAATCCAACGGTTTCGTTGTAGTAATGTAAAACTTCGCATTGTTGGATATTCAATGAGTTTATGCCCTGTGCTGCCACACAATTTGCAACTGTATACAAATTGATGCGAACGTGTGGGTTTAACTTGAGATTTAGGGAGAGCTTCTTCCTCTTGTTCGGAATTGTCATCGTTTTTTCGACCTGAGGCTTTATGTTTCTTTTTCCGAACTTTGTTTGAGCAGTGACTTGATGGAGATTCTTGACTACTTGTTAAGTCATCAGAAGTGATACTTGAATTTGAATCACTTGAAGCAGTATTGTGAGACGTTTTTCGTTTTTTATGTGCATCTTTTTGTGAGCTTGGTGATGTGGATGTCAAGATGGTAGTTTTTTCACGCATACCTTTCGATGTACTAATATTTTTTGCCATTGCTTCCAATTTATTAATGGTATAGTTCAAGTGTGGTACCCTTTCATCAGGTAAGAATGCATTGAATTCTGCCAGAGTTCTTGGATCCGGATGAGACAAGATGTAATTGGCGAATAAAACTTCATCGAGTGTCACTGTCCCTAAGTCGAGTTGTAGTAATTGAGCTCGTACAGTTCTAACTGTATTATTCAAACGAAAAATTTTAATGTCTGATTGTATTTTCATAGGGTCTCTTTTCGCCATCAATTTAAGTGAAACTGTAGCAGACTGTCTCGGGCTGTGATACCTTTTCTCAAGTCTTTGCCAGGCTATCGGGCAATTTTCATTTAAAATCTCCAAATCTTCTATGTCTTGCATGGAAGGACCGTCCTTCAGAGCATCACGAAGTAGTCTGAGTCTGTCGACCAGAGCATACTGAGTTGGTGTGATGACCAAAAAAGTAAATTGAGATTTAAACGTTGGCCACAAACTGTAGCTACCATTGAATGTAGGTAGGCTCAGTTTTGGCGTTTTCATTTTTGTTTCTGTTGTCACCACTGTCAATGTTTCGATAATAATACTTAATTGAGCTCTTGCTCTGATATGAGCTTGATCCAAATTTTCATTAGTTCTCAATCCGTCTGTAAGCGCTGTGACTGCAGCGACGAAACCATTTGCGGGTGTTTCCGTGTGATGTTGATAACAGCCTAATTGTTGTGCAGCTATTTCAGGAGCTAAAGCTTTTAGATTTTGTTCATAGATGTCAGCAAAATTTTTTGTAAGTAGAACTGGTGCTGTGGCTGTTGTAGTGTTATTGACATAATTAGTGACTACACCGTTGTGTAGATCAATTTTTACTTGAATGCTGCGTACTCTGTAGATGAGCGCATTATGCCTTTGCAAATGTAATGCCGCCATATTGATAGGAGGGCCGGCACCCCCTCTGCTTTTGCCAACTGAAATTCAGAAGGTGGTGGAGGTGTCAATAGTTGATATGAGTTGATGACTAGAAGTCTTATTTGGTTAAGATCTGTGGGATGACGTCAATTGATTGTTGTTGTGATGTATCTGTTGTCACTAGATGTGTTTATCTTTATCCTGTTGTACTCAATGATGTGGTGGAATTGAGCAGGATTTCGTAAAACTTAATGATGTAGAGGAATTAAGTAGCCCTAATAATACTCAATGATGTAGAGGAATTGAGCAGGCTTTGCAATTTTTCACTAATTACAAATTTCTTAATTTAATTAAGCTGATAAACTGTTATACCAAGTGTGCCGTGTCATGGTAAAGTTTTACTTAATTTTATTTTCTTAATCACTAATAATTAGCTTACGCCCACCGAATGTATGTAGGTTGGCCACTGTAAGACCTGGACTGTTAATAAGCTTTCAATTTGTTCTCTGACTTGAACGACCGTATGTAGAAGGCCTGTCTGTAATTAGACTTGCTATGGATTCTCTATATTTTGCGCTTGATTACTGTATGTATGAAAGTAAGTCTTTGTCTAGACTGAGCCTGTCTGTATGCTCGATGCGCTGAGGACACTGTTAAATGATTGCTCTGTAATCATTGAATAACTTGCTATTCTAAAAAATTGCCTTTTTTTGTCATGAATTGTAATAATATCTATAATACCTATATATTTTTAATTAACGTTCTATTAAATATATGTCCTACCTATGCGCAATTTCTTATATAAGGATATAACTTATGTACTTTAGTACATAGGGGGTAGGAAGTAGTATGGGTGCAAAAGGATATATCTGGAGTGAATACCTTCGAAGAATAAATTCCCTACGAGTTTCTTGGTAAATGTTTTCTATGTCTCGGTTGGATGAGACATAACATGTTTTAGGATAGGAAAATATTGAAATTCGCAAACAATTCTAGGTATTTTCAATTTATGCAATTACATATGGCCGTACGCAACGCAAATGAAAGATGTAGTTGTCTAAAAATTGTACATACCGTTTTTAATAAGTACCCAATTTGAGATTTAGCCTGGATTCGAGACTTCAAGCCAAGATCTCTTTCAATAGTATTCCCTCCTGTCGTCCTTCACATTAGTCCAGAAATATTCTGCCCTTCATTTCCTCATAGGATAGAATGGAATGGAATGGGCTGCAGCTTACTTCCTCGTGGGATGGGCCGGAAAGTATTTTCAAAATGTTTTGCTTCAGAATTTCCACGTAATTTTGAAACGTCCCTCAGTTGGCCCTCTCTCTGGTTGTTCGATCTTTGTTGTTTTCTACTCGTTCCAGGAATTTGAGAATGTAGAATTTATATATATCGTTCACACGCACAGAGTCAGAGTAAATTGGAGTACTAAAACCTATGAAATATACTGGATACGGCAGTAGTTGTAGTATAGTATATATTTTTTAAATATTTTTAAAAACTGTTTTTAAGTGCACTGAAATATTGTTTTGGTCCTCAGTATCACTGTTAGATTGTTTTAGATAAGATAAGCACTTAAAACGCAGGATCTCCCACACACAAAAAGAACTTTTTGTAGAATAGGAAGAGAAGTAGCAAAAAAAACCACCCAAAAACGAAGGGCCAAAGATGCTAAAAATTTGAAAAAATTGCAAAAAAATGCGCAAAATATTGCTAAAAATAAACCAAACTGTTATCTAAAGTTTTAAACTGAATAGACCTGGGTAAGATAAGTTGGGGAACCAAATAAATGGATATCTACTTTCCTTGAAGTAAATACGCTGTGATATTGTCACGATATATAGGATGAGTAAAAATGTTTAAATTGAATAGATAAATGAGTTGACTTTTATGATGTATGAAATAAAGTGTGGAAACTCAGTGTTTCCTACTGTAGAGCTAGAATAGATGTTGATTAGAGTGTAGATACTGATCGAATGATAGTGTTTTATTGTAATTTTCACATAATATATTGTTTGCCAATATTCTGTGTGTGATAGAATTTTAGGGAGGAAAAATAGGAATATATTATAAGGTGTGGCGCTGAAGGAAATGTAAGGTTTTTGGAGAGAAGGAAAGTTAGTTCCATATTTCTAGAATTTAAGAAGTAAAGGAAGTAAATTAAATAATATTGTGGTCGCTCCGCTCCATGTCCACGTTGGATAAAATGTCCACGTAGGATGGTGGCAGTGGGAATGAAAGAATTATTTTCCTTGTTTCCTTCATACGTGTCATAAGGAAAGTGTGACAATAAATTAAATGTAATGTTTTTGTGTATTACATAATACTGTGTAGTGTATAAATAGTAAGTGTGAAATATTAATATAGTATTTTGCTGCTGTACGAATGCGCTATAAATATATCGCCATGCGGTATAAGTATATCGCCGTTCACTGAAAAAAAGGATAGTTAACCCTTTCATACTTAAGCTGTTCTAAAACTTTTAGCTCGCAAAACTGTTCACATAGCTATTTTAGTAAAAATCCAATATAGCACATGAGTGAACTTTTGTAGCGCGTACAATGAGACGTTGACGTTGTTGCCAATTTCGACTAAAATAGAAGAGCTTGCTGTCACGTGGTATCCCAAATTTTAAAAAAAAAATCACTTTTTTTAATGTTTTTCTGTTAACCACTTGTTATGCCTTATCATGCGATTCTGCACATTTTTTGTTTTTACTGTCATTTTGTACATAAATTTAGTTCCAAGTTGCGAATAAACGTTCTTTTTTCGTTTTTGGGAAATTAATGTTTTATCTAAACCAGGCATTCTAAAGCTTAGTTAAGTAGACCATTCAAAAGGCACATTTAACAGCAACATTTCTTATGTGCATGTTTTTTTTGTGTGTAATAGTCACAACGCTACAGGACCGTGAATGTTACTAAAAATTGCTTTGTTATTCAAAACTCATTTTATGCTGCCGCCTAGCGTTTCTGACGCACAGCTAAGTGCAATAAATTATTTAAAAGCTCTTGCAAATCTGCACAAGCACGTGCAATTTAAAAGTTTGTCAACTGCTAGTTTAGCAAATGCTTAAAAACAATTACATTTTAACGTTTATAGTCAACGTTGCGCCGCCATATCGAATTAGGGGTCCAATTTGTTTTAACAATTAAAATACACATACCCTATAGGGTAAAGCGTACATTTTAAACATTCTGCGTAAAAATTCTGTCACATGAAATTTTTACATGACAAGTTGAACTTTTATTTTTTGGAATTTGACAAATATTTTAAAACCTATTAAGCTAACAATTACGCAAGACAGAAAAATTCCGCACATTTGCAGCTCCTATTAGTATGCATAAAAACAAATAATATAAGTGCTCTTAAGCAACAACAAAATTTAGTAGTGAATTTTCACCAAGCTGGAAAAAAAGAGGGTTAACCCTTCCATACTTAAGCTGTTCTAAAACTTTTAGCTCGCAAAACTTTTCACATAGCTATTTTAGTAAAAATCCAATATAGCACATGAGTGAACTTTTGTAGCGCGTACAATGAGACGTTGACGTTGTTGCCAATTTTGACTAAAATAGAAAAGCTTGCTGTCACGTGGTATCCCAAATTTTCAAAATTCACTTTTTTTAATTTTTTTCTGTTAACCACTTGTTATGCCTAATCAAGCTATTCTGCACATTTTTTGTTTCAACTGTCATTTTGTACAGAAAATTAGTTTTGAATTGCAAATAAACGTTCTTTTTCACTCTTTTTAAATCTTAGTTTCTCTTAAACTAGGCACTCTAGAGCTAAGGTAAGTGAACTATTAGGTAGGCACATTTAACAGCTACATTTGTTATGTGCATACCTTTTGTGTGTGTAATAGTCACAACGCTACGGGACCGTAAATGTCACTAAAAATTGCTTTGTTATTCAAAACTTATTTTAATGCTGCCGCCCAGCGTTTCTAACGCACAGCCAAGTGCGATAAATTATTGAAAAGCTCCCGCAAATCTGCACAAGCACGTGCAATTTTGAAGTTTGCAGACTGCTAGTTTAGCGAATGCTTCAAAACAATTACATTTTAACGTTTATAGTCAATGTTGCGCCGCCATATCGAATTTAGGCGTCTTATTTTTTTCAACAATTAAAATACACATACTCTATAGGGTAAAGCGTACATTTTAAACATTCTGCGTAAAAATTCTGTCACATGAAATTTTTACATGACAAGTTGAACTTTTATTTTTTGGAATTTAACAAATATCTCAAAACCTATCAAGCTAACAATTACGCAAGACAGAAAAATTCCGCACATTTGCAGCTCCTATTAATATGCATAAAAACAAATAATATAAGTGCGGTTAAGCAACAACAAAATTTAGTAGTGAATTTTCACCAAGCTGGAAAAAAAGGGGGTTAACCCTTCCATACTTAAGCTGTTCTAAAACTTTTAGCTCGCAAAACTTTTCACATAGCTATTTTAGTAAAAATCCAATATAGCACATGCGTGAACTTTTGTAGCGCGTACAATGAGACGTTGAGGTTGTTGCCAATTTTGACTAAAATAGAAAAGCTTGCTGTCACGTGGTATCCCAAATTTTCAAAATTCACTTTTTTTAATTTTTTTCTGTTAACCACTTGTTATGCCTAATCATGCTATTCTGCACATTTTTTGTTTCAACTGTCATTTTGTACAGAAATTTAGTTTTGAATTGCAAATAAACGTTCTTTTTCACTCTTTTTAAATCTTAGTTTCTCCTAAACTAGGCACTCTAGAGCTAAGATGAATGATTTAATGAGTAGGCACATTCAACAACTACATTTGTTATGTCATACCTTTTGTGTGTGTAATAGTCACAACGCTACGGGACCGTAAATGTCACTAAGAATTGCTTTGTTATTCAAAACTTATTTAAATGCTGCCGCCCAGCGTTTTTGTCGCACAGCCAAGTGCGATAAATTATTCAAAAGCTCTTACAAATCTGCACAAGCACGTGCAATTTTAAAGTTTGCAGACTGCTAGTTTAGCGAATGCTTTAAAACAATTACATTTTAACGTTTATAGTCAACGTTGCGCCGCCATATCGAATTTAGGCGTCTAATTTTTCAAACAATTAAAATACACATACTTTATGAGTTAAAGCGTACACTTTTAACATTCTGCGTAAAAATGCTGTCACATGAAATTTTTACATGACAAGTTGAAGTTTTATTTTTTAGAATTTGACAAATATCTCAAAACCTATTGAGCTAAAAATTACGCAAAACCGAAAAATTCCGAACATTTGCAGCACCTATTAGTATGCATAAAAACAAATAATATAAGTGCACTTAAGCAACAACAAAATTTAGTTTTGAATTTTCACCAAGCTGGAAAAAAAAGGTTAACCCTTCCATACTTAAGCTGTTCTACAACTTTTAGCTCGCAAAACTTTTCACATAGCTATTTTAGTAAAAATCCAGTATAGCACATGAGTGAACTTTTGTAGCGCGTACAATGAGACGTTGACGTTGTTGCCAATTTCGACTAAAATAGAAGAGCTTGCTGTCAGGTGGTATCCCAAATTTTCAAAATTCACTTTTTTTAATTTTTTTCTGTTAACCACTTGTTATGCTCAATCATGCCATTCTGCACATTTTTTGTTTCAACTGTCATTTTGTACAGAAATTTAGTTTTAAATTGCAAATAAACGCTCTTTTTCACTTTTTTAAATCTTAGTTTCTCCTAAACTAGGAACTCTAGAGCTAAGCTGAGTGAACTATTGAGTAGGCACATTTAACAACTACATTTGTTATGTCATACCTTTTGTGTGTGTAATAGTCACAACGCTACGGGACCGTAAATGTCACTAAGAATTGCTTTGTTATTCAAAACTTATTTAAATGCTGCCGCCCAGCGTTTTTGTCGCACAGCCAAGTGCGATAAATTATTTAAAAGCTCTTGCAAATCTGCACAAGCACGTGCAATTTTGAAGTTTGTCAACTGCTAGTTTAGCAAATGCTTAAAAACAATTACATTTTAACGTTTATAGTCAACGTTGCGCCGCCATATCGAATTTAGGCGTCTAATTTTTCAAACAATTTAAATACACATACTTTATGAGTTGAAGCGTACACTTTTAACATTCTGCGTAAAAATGCTGTCACATAAAATTTTTACATGACAAGTTGAAGTTTTATTTTTTAGAATTTGACAAATATCTCAAAACCTATTGAGCTAAAAATTACGCAAAACAGAAAAATTCCGCACATTTGCAGCACCTATTAGTATGCATAAAAACAAATAATATAAGTGCACTTAAGCAACAACAAAATTTAGTTTTGAATTTTCACCAAGCTGGAAAAAAAAGGTTAACCCTTCCATACTTAAGCTGTTCTACAACTTTTAGCTCGCAAAACTTTTCACATAGCTATTTTAGTAAAAATCCAATATAGCACATGAGTGAACTTTTGTAGCGCGTACAATGAGACGTTGACGTTGTTGCCAATTTCGACTAAAATAGAAGAGCTTGCTGTCACGTGGTATCCCAAATTTTAAAAAAAAAATCACTTTTTTTAATGTTTTTCTGTTAACCACTTGTTATGCCTTATCATGCGATTCTGCACATTTTTTGTTTTTACTGTCATTTTGTACATAAATTTAGTTCCAAGTTGCGAATAAACGTTCTTTTTTCGTTTTTGGGAAATTAATGTTTTATCTAAACCAGGCATTCTAAAGCTTAGTTAAGTAGACCATTCAAAAGGCACATTTAACAGCAACATTTCTTATGTGCATGTTTTTTTTGTGTGTAATAGTCACAACGCTACAGGACCGTGAATGTTACTAAAAATTGCTTTGTTATTCAAAACTCATTTTATGCTGCCGCCTAGCGTTTCTGACGCACAGCTAAGTGCAATAATTATTTAAAAGCTCTTGCAAATCTGCACAAGCACGTGCAATTTAAAAGTTTGTCAACTGCTAGTTTAGCAAATGCTTAAAAACAATTACATTTTAACGTTTATAGTCAACGTTGCGCCGCCATATCGAATTAGGGGTCCAATTTGTTTTAACAATTAAAATACACATACCCTATAGGGTAAAGCGTACATTTTAAACATTCTGCGTAAAAATTCTGTCACATGAAATTTTTACATGACAAGTTGAACTTTTATTTTTTGGAATTTGACAAATATTTTAAAACCTATTAAGCTAACAATTACGCAAGACAGAAAAATTCCGCACATTTGCAGCTCCTATTAGTATGCATAAAAACAAATAATATAAGTGCTCTTAAGCAACAACAAAATTTAGTAGTGAATTTTCACCAAGCTGGAAAAAAAGAGGGTTAACCCTTCCATACTTAAGCTGTTCTAAAACTTTTAGCTCGCAAAACTTTTCACATAGCTATTTTAGTAAAAATCCAATATAGCACATGAGTGAACTTTTGTAGCGCGTACAATGAGACGTTGACGTTGTTGCCAATTTTGACTAAAATAGAAAAGCTTGCTGTCACGTGGTATCCCAAATTTTCAAAATTCACTTTTTTTAATTTTTTTCTGTTAACCACTTGTTATGCCTAATCATGCTATTCTGCACATTTTTTGTTTCAACTGTCATTTTGTACAGAAAATTAGTTTTGAATTGCAAATAAACGTTCTTTTTCACTCTTTTTAAATCTTAGTTTCTCTTAAACTAGGCACTCTAGAGCTAAGCTAAGTGAACTATTAAGTAGGCACATTTAACAGCTACATTTGTTATGTGCATACCTTTTGTGTGTGTAATAGTCACAACGCTACGGGACCGTAAATGTCACTAAAAATTGCTTTGTTATTCAAAACTTATTTTAATGCTGCCGCCCAGCGTTTCTAACGCACAGCCAAGTGCGATAAATTATTGAAAAGCTCCCGCAAATCTGCACAAGCACGTGCAATTTTGAAGTTTGCAGACTGCTAGTTTAGCGAATGCTTCAAAACAATTACATTTTAACGTTTATAGTCAATGTTGCGCCGCCATATCGAATTTAGGCGTCTTATTTTTTTCAACAATTAAAGTACACATACCTTATAAGTTAAAGCGTACATTTTGAACATTCTGCGTAAAAATGCTGTCACATAAAATTTTTACATGACCAGTTGAACTTTTATTTTTTTGAATTTTACAAATATTTCAATACCTTTTAAGCTAAAAATTACGCAAGACAGAAAAATTCTGCACATTTGCAGCCCCTATTAGTATGCATAAAAACAAATAATATAGGTACGCTTAAGCAACAACCAAATTTAGTAGTGAATTTTCACCAAGCTGGAAAAAAGGAGGGTTAACCCTTCCATACTTAAGCTGTTCTAAAACTTATAGCTCGCAAAACTTTTCACATAGCTATTTTAGTAAAAATCCAATATAGCACATGCGTGAACTTTTGTAGCGCGTACAATGAGACATTGACGTTGTTGCCAATTTCGACTAAAATAGAAAAGCTTGCTGTCACGTGGTATCCTAAATTTTCAAAATTCACTTTTTTTAATTTTTTTCTGTTAACCACTTGTTATGCCTAATCATGCTATTCTGCACATTTTTTGTTTCAACTGTCATTTTGTACAGAAATTTAGTTTTGAATTGCAAATAAACGTTCTTTTTCACTCTTTTTGAATCTTAGTTTCTCCTAAACTAGGCACTCTAGAGCTAAGATGAATGATTGAATGAGTAGGCACATTCAACAACTACATTTGTTATGTCATACCTTTTGTGTGTGTAATAGTCACAACGCTACGGGACCGTAAATGTCACTAAGAATTGCTTTGTTATTCAAAACTTATTTAAATGCTGCCGCCCAGCGTTTTTGTCGCACAGCCAAGTGCGATAAATTATTTAAAAGCTCTTGCAAATCTGCACAAGCACGTGCAATTTTGAAGTTTGTCAACTGCTTGTTTAGCAAATGCTTAAAAACAATTACATTTTAACGTTTATAGTCAACGTTGCGCCGCCATATCGAATTTAGGCGTCTAATTTTTCAAACAATTAAAATACACATACTTTATGAGTTAAAGCGTACACTTTTAACATTCTGCGTAAAAATGCTGTCACATGAAATTTTTACATGACAAGTTGAAGTTTTATTTTTTAGAATTTGACAAATATCTCAAAACCTATTGAGCTAAAAATTACGCAAAACCGAAAAATTCCGAACATTTGCAGCACCTATTAGTATGCATAAAAACAAATAATATAAGTGCACTTAAGCAACAACAAAATTTAGTTTTGAATTTTCACCAAGCTGGAAAAAAAAGGTTAACCCTTCCATACTTAAGCTGTTCTACAACTTTTAGCTCGCAAAACTTTTCACATAGCTATTTTAGTAAAAATCCAGTATAGCACATGAGTGAACTTTTGTAGCGCGTACAATGAGACGTTGACGTTGTTGCCAATTTCGACTAAAATAGAAGAGCTTGCTGTCAGGTGGTATCCCAAATTTTCAAAATTCACTTTTTTTAATTTTTTTCTGTTAACCACTTGTTATGCTCAATCATGCCATTCTGCACATTTTTTGTTTCAACTGTCATTTTGTACAGAAATTTAGTTTTGAATTGCAAATAAACGCTCTTTTTCACTTTTTTAAATCTTAGTTTCTCCTAAACTAGGAACTCTAGAGCTAAGCTGAGTGAACTATTGAGTAGGCACATTTAACAACTACATTTGTTATGTCATACCTTTTGTGTGTGTAATAGTCACAACGCTACGGGACCGTAAATGTCACTAAGAATTGCTTTGTTATTCAAAACTTATTTAAATGCTGCCGCCCAGCGTTTTTGTCGCACAGCCAAGTGCGATAAATTATTTAAAAGCTCTTGCAAATCTGCACAAGCACGTGCAATTTTGAAGTTTGTCAACTGCTTGTTTAGCAAATGCTTAAAAACAATTACATTTTAACGTTTATAGTCAACGTTGCGCCGCCATATCGAATTTAGGCGTCTAATTTTTCAAACAATTTAAATACACATACTTTATGAGTTGAAGCGTACACTTTTAACATTCTGCGTAAAAATGCTGTCACATGAAATTTTTACATGACAAGTTGAAGTTTTATTTTTTAGAATTTGACAAATATCTCAAAACCTATTGAGCTAAAAATTACGCAAAACAGAAAAATTCCGCACATTTGCAGCACCTATTAGTATGCATAAAAACAAATAATATAAGTGCACTTAAGCAACAACAAAATTTAGTT
Organism: Dicyrtomina minuta; assembly: GCA_949802685.1. Taxonomy (NCBI): domain Eukaryota; kingdom Metazoa; phylum Arthropoda; class Collembola; order Symphypleona; family Dicyrtomidae; genus Dicyrtomina; species Dicyrtomina minuta. The sequence goes on along the minus strand of CATKUY010000408.1, from coordinate 191,057 downwards.
TTGAATTTTCACCAAGCTGGAAAAAAAAGGTTAACCCTTCCATACTTAAGCTGTTCTACAACTTTTAGCTCGCAAAACTTTTCACATAGCTATTTTAGTAAAAATCCAATATAGCACATGAGTGAACTTTTGTAGCGCGTACAATGAGACGTTGACGTTGTTGCCAATTTCGACTAAAATAGAAGAGCTTGCTGTCACGTGGTATCCCAAATTTTAAAAAAAAAATCACTTTTTTTAATGTTTTTCTGTTAACCACTTGTTATGCCTAATCATGCGATTCTGCACATTTTTTGTTTTTACTGTTATTTTGTACATAAATTTAGTTCCAAGTTGCAAATAAACGTTCTTTTTTCGTTTTTGGGAAATTAATGTTTTATCTAAACCAGGCATTCTAAAGCTAAGTTAAGTAGACCATTCAAAAGACACATTTAACAGCAACATTTTTCATGTGCATGTTTTTTTTGTGTGTAATAGTCACAACGCTACGGGACCGTGAATGTTACTAAAAATTGCTTTGTTATTCAAAACTCATTTTATGCTGCCGCCTAGCGTTTCTGACGCACAGCTAAGTGCAATAATTTATTTAAAAGCTCTTGCAAATCTGCACAAGCACGTGCAATTTAAAAGTTTGTCAACTGCTAGTTTAGCAAATGCTTAAAAACAATTACATTTTAACGTTTATAGTCAACGTTGCGCCGCCATATCAAATTTAGGGGTCCAATTTGTTTTAACAATTAAAATACACATACTCTATAGGGTAAAGCGTACATTTTAAACATTCTGCGTAAAAATTCTGTCACATGAAATTTTTACATGACAAGTTGAACTTTTATTTTTTGGAATTTAACAAATATCTCAAAACCTATCAAGCTAACAATTACGCAAGACAGAAAAATTCCGCACATTTGCAGCTCCTATTAATATGCATAAAAACAAATAATATAAGTGCGGTTAAGCAACAACAAAATTTAGTAGTGAATTTTCACCAAGCTGGAAAAAAAGGGGGTTAACCCTTCCATACTTAAGCTGTTCTAAAACTTTTAGCTCGCAAAACTTTTCACATAGCTATTTTAGTAAAAATCCAATATAGCACATGCGTGAACTTTTGTAGCGCGTACAATGAGACGTTGAGGTTGTTGCCAATTTTGACTAAAATAGAAAAGCTTGCTGTCACGTGGTATCCCAAATTTTCAAAATTCACTTTTTTTAATTTTTTTCTGTTAACCACTTGTTATGCCTAATCATGCTATTCTGCACATTTTTTGTTTCAACTGTCATTTTGTACAGAAATTTAGTTTTGAATTGCAAATAAACGTTCTTTTTCACTCTTTTTAAATCTTAGTTTCTCCTAAACTAGGCACTCTAGAGCTAAGATGAATGATTTAATGAGTAGGCAAATTCAACAACTACATTTGTTATGTCATACCTTTTGTGTGTGTAATAGTCACAACGCTACGGGACCGTAAATGTCACTAAGAATTGCTTTGTTATTTAAAACTTATTTAAATGCTGCCGCCCAGCGTTTTTGTCGCACAGCCAAGTGCGATAAATTATTCAAAAGCTCTTACAAATCTGCACAAGCACGTGCAATTTTAAAGTTTGCAGACTGCTAGTTTAGCGAATGCTTTAAAACAATTACATTTTAACGTTTATAGTCAACGTTGCGCCGCCATATCGAATTTAGGCGTCTAATTTTTCAAACAATTAAAATACACATACTTTATGAGTTAAAGCGTACACTTTTAACATTCTGCGTAAAAATGCTGTCACATGAAATTTTTACATGACAAGTTGAAGTTTTATTTTTTACAATTTGACAAATATCTCAAAACCTATTGAGCTAAAAATTACGCAAAACATAAAAATTCCGAACATTTGCAGCACCTATTAGTATGCATAAAAACAAATAATATAAGTGCACTTAAGCAACAACAAAATTTAGTTTTGAATTTTCACCAAGCTGGAAAAAAAAGGTTAACCCTTCCATACTTAAGCTGTTCTACAACTTTTAGCTCGCAAAACTTTTCACATAGCTATTTTAGTAAAAATCCAATATAGCACATGAGTGAACTTTTGTAGCGCGTACAATGAGACGTTGACGTTGTTGCCAATTTCGACTAAAATAGAAGAGCTTGCTGTCAGGTGGTATCCCAAATTTTCAAAATTCACTTTTTTTAATTTTTTTCTGTTAACCACTTGTTATGCTTAATCATGCCATTCTGCACATTTTTTGTTTCAACTGTCATTTTGTACAGAAATTTAGTTTTAAATTGCAAATAAACGCTCTTTTTCACTTTTTTAAATCTTAGTTTCTCCTAAACTAGGAACTCTAGAGCTAAGCTGAGTGAACTATTGAGTAGGCACATTTAACAACTACATTTGTTATGTCATACCTTTTGTGTGTGTAATAGTCACAACGCTACGGGACCGTAAATGTCACTAAGAATTGCTTTGTTATTCAAAACTTATTTAAATGCTGCCGCCCAGCGTTTTTGTCGCACAGCCAAGTGCGATAAATTATTTAAAAGCTCTTGCAAATCTGCACAAGCACGTGCAATTTTGAAGTTTGTCAACTGCTTGTTTAGCAAATGCTTAAAAACAATTACATTTTAACGTTTATAGTCAACGTTGCGCCGCCATATCGAATTTAGGCGTCTAATTTTTCAAACAATTTAAATACACATACTTTATGAGTTGAAGCGTACACTTTTAACATTCTGCGTAAAAATGCTGTCACATGAAATTTTTACATGACAAGTTGAAGTTTTATTTTTTAGAATTTGACAAATATCTCAAAACCTATTGAGCTAAAAATTACGCAAAACAGAAAAATTCCGCACATTTGCAGCACCTATTAGTATGCATAAAAACAAATAATATAAGTGCACTTAAGCAACAACAAAATTTAGTTTTGAATTTTCACCAAGCTGGAAAAAAAAGGTTAACCCTTCCATACTTAAGCTGTTCTACAACTTTTAGCTCGCAAAACTTTTCACATAGCTATTTTAGTAAAAATCCAATATAGCACATGAGTGAACTTTTGTAGCGCGTACAATGAGACGTTGACGTTGTTGCCAATTTCGACTAAAATAGAAGAGCTTGCTGTCACGTGGTATCCCAAATTTTAAAAAAAAAATCACTTTTTTTAATGTTTTTCTGTTAACCACTTGTTATGCCTAATCATGCGATTCTGCACATTTTTTGTTTTTACTGTTATTTTGTACATAAATTTAGTTCCAAGTTGCAAATAAACGTTCTTTTTTCGTTTTTGGGAAATTAATGTTTTATCTAAACCAGGCATTCTAAAGCTAAGTTAAGTAGACCATTCAAAAGACACATTTAACAGCAACATTTTTTATGTGCATGTTTTTTTTGTGTGTAATAGTCACAACGCTACGGGACCGTGAATGTTACTAAAAATTGCTTTGTTATTCAAAACTCATTTTATGCTGCCGCCTAGCGTTTCTGACGCACAGCTAAGTGCAATAATTTATTTAAAAGCTCTTGCAAATCTGCACAAGCACGTGCAATTTAAAAGTTTGTCAACTGCTAGTTTAGCAAATGCTTAAAAACAATTACATTTTAACGTTTATAGTCAACGTTGCGCCGCCATATCAAATTTAGGGGTCCAATTTGTTTTAACAATTAAAATACACATACTCTATAGGGTAAAGCGTACATTTTAAACATTCTGCGTAAAAATTCTGTCACATGAAATTTTTACATGACAAGTTGAACTTTTATTTTTTGGAATTTAACAAATATCTCAAAACCTATCAAGCTAACAATTACGCAAGACAGAAAAATTCCGCACATTTGCAGCTCCTATTAATATGCATAAAAACAAATAATATAAGTGCGGTTAAGCAACAACAAAATTTAGTAGTGAATTTTCACCAAGCTGGAAAAAAAGGGGGTTAACCCTTCCATACTTAAGCTGTTCTAAAACTTTTAGCTCGCAAAACTTTTCACATAGCTATTTTAGTAAAAATCCAATATAGCACATGCGTGAACTTTTGTAGCGCGTACAATGAGACGTTGAGGTTGTTGCCAATTTTGACTAAAATAGAAAAGCTTGCTGTCACGTGGTATCCCAAATTTTCAAAATTCACTTTTTTTAATTTTTTTCTGTTAACCACTTGTTATGCCTAATCATGCTATTCTGCACATTTTTTGTTTCAACTGTCATTTTGTACAGAAATTTAGTTTTGAATTGCAAATAAACGTTCTTTTTCACTCTTTTTAAATCTTAGTTTCTCCTAAACTAGGCACTCTAGAGCTAAGATGAATGATTTAATGAGTAGGCAAATTCAACAACTACATTTGTTATGTCATACCTTTTGTGTGTGTAATAGTCACAACGCTACGGGACCGTAAATGTCACTAAGAATTGCTTTGTTATTTAAAACTTATTTAAATGCTGCCGCCCAGCGTTTTTGTCGCACAGCCAAGTGCGATAAATTATTCAAAAGCTCTTACAAATCTGCACAAGCACGTGCAATTTTAAAGTTTGCAGACTGCTAGTTTAGCGAATGCTTTAAAACAATTACATTTTAACGTTTATAGTCAACGTTGCGCCGCCATATCGAATTTAGGCGTCTAATTTTTCAAACAATTAAAATACACATACTTTATGAGTTAAAGCGTACACTTTTAACATTCTGCGTAAAAATGCTGTCACATGAAATTTTTACATGACAAGTTGAAGTTTTATTTTTTACAATTTGACAAATATCTCAAAACCTATTGAGCTAAAAATTACGCAAAACATAAAAATTCCGAACATTTGCAGCACCTATTAGTATGCATAAAAACAAATAATATAAGTGCACTTAAGCAACAACAAAATTTAGTTTTGAATTTTCACCAAGCTGGAAAAAAAAGGTTAACCCTTCCATACTTAAGCTGTTCTACAACTTTTAGCTCGCAAAACTTTTCACATAGCTATTTTAGTAAAAATCCAATATAGCACATGAGTGAACTTTTGTAGCGCGTACAATGAGACGTTGACGTTGTTGCCAATTTCGACTAAAATAGAAGAGCTTGCTGTCAGGTGGTATCCCAAATTTTCAAAATTCACTTTTTTTAATTTTTTTCTGTTAACCACTTGTTATGCTTAATCATGCCATTCTGCACATTTTTTGTTTCAACTGTCATTTTGTACAGAAATTTAGTTTTAAATTGCAAATAAACGCTCTTTTTCACTTTTTTAAATCTTAGTTTCTCCTAAACTAGGAACTCTAGAGCTAAGCTGAGTGAACTATTGAGTAGGCACATTTAACAACTACATTTGTTATGTCATACCTTTTGTGTGTGTAATAGTCACAACGCTACGGGACCGTAAATGTCACTAAGAATTGCTTTGTTATTCAAAACTTATTTAAATGCTGCCGCCCAGCGTTTTTGTCGCACAGCCAAGTGCGATAAATTATTTAAAAGCTCTTGCAAATCTGCACAAGCACGTGCAATTTTGAAGTTTGTCAACTGCTAGTTTAGCAAATGCTTAAAAACAATTACATTTTAACGTTTATAGTCAACGTTGCGCCGCCATATCGAATTTAGGCGTCTAATTTTTCAAACAATTTAAATACACATACTTTATGAGTTGAAGCGTACACTTTTAACATTCTGCGTAAAAATGCTGTCACATAAAATTTTTACATGACAAGTTGAAGTTTTATTTTTTAGAATTTGACAAATATCTCAAAACCTATTGAGCTAAAAATTACGCAAAACAGAAAAATTCCGCACATTTGCAGCACCTATTAGTATGCATAAAAACAAATAATATAAGTGCACTTAAGCAACAACAAAATTTAGTTTTGAATTTTCACCAAGCTGGAAAAAAAAGGTTAACCCTTCCATACTTAAGCTGTTCTACAACTTTTAGCTCGCAAAACTTTTCACATAGCTATTTTAGTAAAAATCCAATATAGCACATGAGTGAACTTTTGTAGCGCGTACAATGAGACGTTGACGTTGTTGCCAATTTCGACTAAAATAGAAGAGCTTGCTGTCACGTGGTATCCCAAATTTTAAAAAAAAAATCACTTTTTTTAATGTTTTTCTGTTAACCACTTGTTATGCCTTATCATGCGATTCTGCACATTTTTTGTTTTTACTGTCATTTTGTACATAAATTTAGTTCCAAGTTGCGAATAAACGTTCTTTTTTCGTTTTTGGGAAATTAATGTTTTATCTAAACCAGGCATTCTAAAGCTTAGTTAAGTAGACCATTCAAAAGGCACATTTAACAGCAACATTTCTTATGTGCATGTTTTTTTTGTGTAATAGTCACAACGCTACAGGACCGTGAATGTTACTAAAAATTGCTTTGTTATTCAAAACTCATTTTATGCTGCCGCCTAGCGTTTCTGACGCACAGCTAAGTGCAATAAATTATTTAATAGCTCTTGCAAATCTGCACAAGCACGTGCAATTTAAAAGTTTGTCAACTGCTAGTTTAGCAAATGCTTAAAAACAATTACATTTTAACGTTTATAGTCAACGTTGCGCCGCCATATCGAATTAGGGGTCCAATTTGTTTTAACAATTAAAATACACATACCCTATAGGGTAAAGCGTACATTTTAAACATTCTGCGTAAAAATTCTGTCACATGAAATTTTTACATGACAAGTTGAACTTTTATTTTTTGGAATTTGACAAATATCTTAAAACCTATTAAGCTAACAATTACGCAAGACAGAAAAATTCCGCACATTTGCAGCTCCTATTAGTATGCATAAAAACAAATAATATAAGTGCTCTTAAGCAACAACAAAATTTAGTAGTGAATTTTCACCAAGCTGGAAAAAAAGGGGGTTAACCCTTCCATACTTAAGCTGTTCTAAAACTTTTAGCTCGCAAAACTTTTCACATAGCTATTTTAGTAAAAATCCAATATAGCACATGAGTGAACTTTTGTAGCGCGTACAATGAGACGTTGACGTTGTTGCCAATTTTGACTAAAATAGAAAAGCTTGCTGTCACGTGGTATCCCAAATTTTCAAAATTCACTTTTTTTAATTTTTTTCTGTTAACCACTTGTTATGCCTAATCATGCTATTCTGCACATTTTTTGTTTTAACTGTCATTTTGTACAGAAAATTAGTTTTGAATTGCAAATAAACGTTCTTTTTCACTCTTTTTAAATCTTAGTTTCTCTTAAACTAGGCACTCTAGAGCTAAGCTAAGTGAACTATTAAGTAGGCACATTTAACAGCTACATTTGTTATGTGCATACCTTTTGTGTGTGTAATAGTCACAACGCTACGGGACCGTAAATGTCACTAAAAATTGCTTTGTTATTCAAAACTTATTTTAATGCTGCCGCCCAGCGTTTCTAACGCACAGCCAAGTGCGATAAATTATTGAAAAGCTCCCGCAAATCTGCACAAGCACGTGCAATTTTAAAGTTTGCAGACTGCTAGTTTAGCGAATGCTTCAAAACAATTACATTTTAACGTTTATAGTCAACGTTGCGCCGCCATATCGAATTTAGGCGTCTTATTTTTTTCAACAATTAAAGTACACATACCTTATAAGTTAAAGCGTACATTTTGAACATTCTGCGTAAAAATGCTGTCACATAAAATTTTTACATGACCAGTTGAACTTTTATTTTTTCGAATTTGACAAATATTTTAATACCTATTAAGCTAACAATTACGCAAGACAGAAAAATTCCGCACATTTGCAGCTCCTATTAGTATGCATAAAAACAAATAATATAAGTGCGCTTAAGCAACAACAAAATTTAGTGGTAAATTTTCACCAAGCTGGAAAAAAGAAGGGTTAACCCTTCCATACTTAAGCTGTTCTAAAACTTTTAGCTCGCAAAACTTTTCACATAGCTATTTTAGTAGAAATCCAATATAGCATATGAGTGAACTTTTGTAGCGCGTACAATGAGACGTTGACGTTGTTGTCAATTTCGACTAAAATAGAAAAGCTTGCTGTCACGTGGTATCCCAAATTTTCAAAATTCACTTTTTTTAATTTTTTTATGTTAACCACTTGTTATGCCTAATCATGCCATTCTGCACATTTTTTGTTTTTACTGTTATTTTGTACATAAATTTAGTTCCAAGTTGCAAATAAACGTTCTTTTTTCGTTTTTTGGAAATTAATGTTTTATCTAAACCAGGCATTCTAAAGCTAAGTTAAGTAGACCATTCAAAAGACACATTTAACAGCAAAATTTCTTATGTGCATGTTTTTTTTGTGTGTAATAGTCACAACGCTACGGGACCGTGAATGTTACTAAAAATTGCTTTGTTATTCAAAACTCATTTTATGCTGCCGCCTAGCGTTTCTGACGCACAGCTAAGTGCAATAAATCATTTAAAAGCTCTTGCAAATCTGCACAAGCACGTGCAATTTAAAAGTTTGTCAACTGCTAGTTTAGCAAATGCTTAAAAACAATTACATTTTAACGTTTATAGTCAACGTTGCGCCGCCATATCGAATTTAGGGGTCCAATTTGTTTTAACAATTAAAATACACATACTCTATAGGGTAAAGCGTACATTTTAAACATTCTGCGTAAAAATTCTGTCACATGAAATTTTTACATGACAAGTTGAACTTTTATTTTTTGGAATTTAACAAATATCTCAAAACCTATCAAGCTAACAATTACGCAAGACAAAAAAATTCCGCACATTTGCAGCTCCTATTAATATGCATAAAAACAAATAATATAAGTGCGCTTAAGCAACAACAAAATTTAGTAGTGAATTTTCACCAAGCTGGAAAAAAAGGGGGTTAACCCTTCCATACTTAAGCTGTTCTAAAACTTTTAGCTCGCAAAACTTTTCACATAGCTATTTTAGTGAAAATCCAATATAGCACATGCGTGAACTTTTGTAGCGCGTACAATGAGACGTTGAGGTTGTTGCCAATTTTGACTAAAATAGAAAAGCTTGCTGTCACGTGGTATCCCAAATTTTCAAAATTCACTTTTTTTAATTTTTTTCTGTTAACCACTTGTTATGCCTAATCATGCCATTCTGCATATTTTTTGTTTCAACTGTCATTTTGTACAGAAAATTAGTTTTGAATTGCAAATACTCGTTCTTTTTCACTCTTTTTAAATCTTAGTTTCTCCTAAACTAGGCACTCTAGAGCTAAGCTAAGTAAACTATTGAGTAGGCACATTTAACAGCTACATTTGTTATGTGCATACCTTTTGTGTGTGTAATAGTCACAACGCTACGGGACCGTAAATTTCACTAAAAATTGCTTTGTTATTCAAAACTTATTTTAATGCTGCCGCCCAGCGTTTCTAACGCACAGCCAAGTGCGATAAATTATTTAAAAGCTCCCGCGAATCTGCACAAGCACGTGCAATTTTAAAGTTTGTCAACTGCTAGTTTAGCAAATGCTTCAAAACAATTACATTTTAACGTTTATAGTCAACGTTGCGCCGCCATATCGAATTTAGGCGTCCAATTTTTTTAACAATTAAAATACACATACCTTATAAGTTAAAGCGTACATTTTAAACATTCTGCGTGAAAATGCTGTCACATGAAATTTTTACATGACAAGTTTAACTTTTATTTTTTCGAATTTGACAAATAGTTTAATACCTATTAAGCTAACAATTACGCAAGACAGAAAAATTCCGCACATTTGCAGCTCCTATTAGTATGCATAAAAACAAATAATATAGGTGCGCTTAAGCAACAACAAAATTTAGTAGTGAATTTTCACCAAGCTGGAAAAAAGAAGGGTTAACCCTTCCATACTTAAGCTGTTCTACAACTTTTAGCTCGCAAAACTTTTCACATAGCTATTTTAGTGAAAATCTAATATAGCACATGCGTGAACTTTTGTAGCGCGTACAATGAGACGTTGAGGTTGTTGCCAATTTTGACTAAAATAGAAAAGCTTGCTGTCACGTGGTATCCCAAATTTTCAAAATTCACTTTTTTTAATTTTTTTCTGTTAACCACTTGTTATGCCTAATCATGCCATTCTGCACATTTTTTGTTTCAACTGTCATTTTGTACAGAAATTTAGTTTTGAATTGCAAATAAACGCTCTTTTTCACTCTTTTTAAATCTTAGTTTCTCCTAAACTAGGCACTCTAGAGCTAAGCTGAGTGAACTATTGAGTAGGCACATTTAAAAACTACATTTGTTATGTCATACCTTTTGTGTGTGTAAAAGTCACAACGCTACGGGACCGTAAATGTCACTAAGAATTGCTTTGTTATTCAAAACTTATTTGAATGCTGCCGCCCAGCGTTTTTGTCGCACAGCCAAGTGCGATAAATTATTTAAAAGCTCTTGCAAATCTGCACAAGCACGTGCAATTTTGAAGTTTGTCAACTGCTAGTTTAGCAAATGCTTAAAAACAATTACATTTTAACGTTTATAGTCAACGTTGCGCCGCCATATCGAATTTAGGCGTCCAATTTTTTTAACAATTAAAGTACACATACCTTATAAGTTAAAGCGTACATTTTAAACATTCTGCGTGAAAATGCTGTCACATGAAATTTTTACATGACAAGTTGAACTTTTATTTTTTCGAATTTGACAAATATTTTAATACCTATTAAGCTAACAATTACGCAAGACAGAAAAATTCCGCACATTTGCAGCTCCTATTAGTATGCATAAAAACAAATAATATAAGTGCGCTTAAGCAACAACAAAATTTAGTGGTAAATTTTCACCAAGCTGGAAAAAAGAAGGGTTAACCCTTCCATACTTAAGCTGTTCTAAAACTTTTAGCTCGCAAAACTTTTCACATAGCTATTTTAGTAGAAATCCAATATAGCATATGAGTGAACTTTTGTAGCGCGTACAATGAGACGTTGACGTTGTTGCCAATTTCGACTAAAATAGAAAAGCTTGCTGTCACGTGGTATCCCAAATTTTCAAAATTCACTTTTTTTAATTTTTTTATGTTAACCACTTGTTATGCCTAATCATGCCATTCTGCACATTTTTTGTTTTTACTGTTATTTTGTACATAAATTTAGTTCCAAGTTGCAAATAAACGTTCTTTTTTCGTTTTTTGGAAATTAATGTTTTATCTAAACCAGGCATTCTAAAGCTAAGTTAAGTAGACCATTCAAAAGACACATTTAACAGCAAAATTTCTTATGTGCATGTTTTTTTTGTGTGTAATAGTCACAACGCTACGGGACCGTGAATGTTACTAAAAATTGCTTTGTTATTCAAAACTAATTTTATGCTGCCGCCTAGCGTTTCTGACGCACAGCTAAGTGCAATAAATCATTAAAAAGCTCTTGCAAATCTGCACAAGCACGTGCAATTTAAAAGTTTGTCAACTGCTAGTTTAGCAAATGCTTAAAAACAATTACATTTTAACGTTTATAGTCAACGTTGCGCCGCCATATCGAATTTAGGCGTCCAATTTGTTTTAACAATTAAAATACACATACTCTATAGGGTAAAGCGTACATTTTGAACATTCTGCGTAAAAATGCTGTCACATAAAATTTTTACATGACCAGTTGAACTTTTATTTTTTCGAATTTGACAAATATTTTAATACCTATTAAGCTAACAATTACGCAAGACAGAAAAATTCCGCACATTTGCAGCTCCTATTAGTATGCATAAAAACAAATAATATAAGTGCGCTTAAGCAACAACAAAATTTAGTGGTAAATTTTCACCAAGCTGGAAAAAAGAAGGGTTAACCCTTCCATACTTAAGCTGTTCTAAAACTTTTAGCTCGCAAAACTTTTCACATAGCTATTTTAGTAGAAATCCAATATAGCATATGAGTGAACTTTTGTAGCGCGTACAATGAGACGTTGACGTTGTTGCCAATTTCGACTAAAATAGAAAAGCTTGCTGTCACGTGGTATCCCAAATTTTCAAAATTCACTTTTTTTAATTTTTTTCTGTTAACCACTTGTTATGCCTAATCATGCCATTCTGCATATTTTTTGTTTCAACTGTCATTTTGTACAGAAAATTAGTTTTGAATTGCAAATAAACGTTCTTTTTCACTCTTTTTAAATCTTAGTTTCTCCTAAACTAGGCACTCTAGAGCTAAGCTAAGTGAACTATTGAGTAGGCACATTTAACAGCTACATTTTTTATGTGCATACCTTTTGTGTGTGTAATAGTCACAACGCTACGGGACCGTAAATTTCACTAAAAATTGCTTTGTTATTCAAAACTTATTTTAATGCTGCCGCCCAGCGTTTCTAACGCACAGCCAAGTGCGATAAATTATTTAAAAGCTCCCGCAAATCTGCACAAGCACGTGCAATTTTAAAGTTTGTCAACTGCTAGTTTAGCAAATGCTTCAAAACAATTACATTTTAACGTTTATAGTCAACGTTGCGCCGCCATATCAAATTTAGGCGTCCAATTTTTTTAACAATTAAAATACACATATCTTATAAGTTAAAGCGTACATTTTAAACATTCTGCGTAAAAATGCTGTCACATGAAATTTTTACATGACAAGTTGAACTTTTATTTTTTCGAATTTGACAAATATTTTAATACCTATTAAGCTAACAATTACGCAAGACAGAAAAATTCCGCACATTTGCAGCTCCTATTAGTATGCATAAAAACAAATAATATAAGTGCGCTTAAGCAACAACAAAATTTAGTGGTAAATTTTCACCAAGCTGGAAAAAAGAAGGGTTAACCCTTCCATACTTAAGCTGTTCTAAAACTTTTAGCTCGCAAAACTTTTCACATAGCTATTTTAGTAGAAATCCAATATAGCATATGAGTGAACTTTTGTAGCGCGTACAATGAGACGTTGACGTTGTTGCCAATTTCGACTAAAATAGAAAAGCTTGCTGTCACGTGGTATCCCAAATTTTCAAAATTCACTTTTTTTAATTTTTTTCTGTTAACCACTTGTTATGCCTAATCATGCCATTCTGCACATTTTTTGTTTTTACTGTTATTTTGTACATAAATTTAGTTCCAAGTTGCAAATAAACGTTCTTTTTTCGTTTTTTGGAAATTAATGTTTTATCTAAACCAGGCATTCTAAAGCTAAGTTAAGTAGACCATTCAAAAGACACATTTAACAGCAAAATTTCTTATGTGCATGTTTTTTTTGTGTGTAATAGTCACAACGCTACGGGACCGTGAATGTTACTAAAAATTGCTTTGTTATTCAAAACTCATTTTATGCTGCCGCCTAGCGTTTCTGACGCACAGCTAAGTGCAATAAATCATTTAAAAGCTCTTGCAAATCTGCACAAGCACGTGCAATTTAAAAGTTTGTCAACTGCTAGTTTAGCAAATGCTTAAAAACAATTACATTTTAACGTTTATAGTCAACGTTGCGCCGCCATATCGAATTTAGGGGTCCAATTTGTTTTAACAATTAAAATACACATACTCTATAGGGTAAAGCGTACATTTTAAACATTCTGCGTAAATATTCTGTCACATGAAATTTTTACATGACAAGTTGAACTTTTATTTTTTGGAATTTAACAAATATCTCAAAACCTATCAAGCTAACAATTACGCAAGACAAAAAAATTCCGCACATTTGCAGCTCCTATTAATATGCATAAAAACAAATAATATAAGTGCGGTTAAGCAACAACAAAATTTAGTAGTGAATTTTCACCAAGCTGGAAAAAAGGGGGTTAACCCTTCCATACTTAAGCTGTTCTAAAACTTTTAGCTCGCAAAACTTTTCACATAGCTATTTTAGTAAAAATCCAATATAGCTTATGCGTGAACTTTTGTAGCGCGTACAATGAAACGTTGAGGTTGTTGCCAATTTTGACTAAAATAGAAAAGCTTGCTGTCACGTGGTATCCCAAATTTTCAAAATTCACTTTTTTTAATTTTTTTCTGTTAACCACTTGTTATGCCTAATCATGCCATTCTGCATATTTTTTGTTTCAACTGTCATTTTGTACAGAAAATTAGTTTTGAATTGCAAATACTCGTTCTTTTTCACTCTTTTTAAATCTTAGTTTCTCCTAAACTAGGCACTCTAGAGCTAAGCTAAGTAAACTATTGAGTAGGCACATTTAACAGCTACATTTGTTATGTGCATACCTTTTGTGTGTGTAATAGTCACAACGCTACGGGACCGTAAATTTCACTAAAAATTGCTTTGTTATTCAAAACTTATTTTAATGCTGCCGCCCAGCGTTTCTAACGCACAGCCAAGTGCGATAAATTATTTAAAAGCTCCCGCGAATCTGCACAAGCACGTGCAATTTTAAAGTTTGTCAACTGCTAGTTTAGCAAATGCTTCAAAACAATTACATTTTAACGTTTATAGTCAACGTTGCGCCGCCATATCGAATTTAGGCGTCCAATTTTTTTAACAATTAAAATACACATACCTTATAAGTTAAAGCGTACATTTTAAACATTCTGCGTGAAAATGCTGTCACATGAAATTTTTACATGACAAGTTGAACTTTTATTTTTTCGAATTTGACAAATATTTTAATACCTATTAAGCTAACAATAACGCAAGACAGAAAAATTCCGCACATTTGCAGCTCCTATTAGTATGCATAAAAACAAATAATATAAGTGCGCTTAAGCAACAACATAATTTAGTGGTAAATTTTCACCAAGCTGGAAAAAAGAAGGGTTAACCCTTCCATACTTAAGCTGTTCTAAAATTTTTAGCTCGCAAAACTTTTCACATAGCTATTTTAGTAGAAATCCAATATAGCATATGAGTGAACTTTTGTAGCGCGTACAATGAGACGTTGACGTTGTTGCCAATTTCGACTAAAATAGAAAAGCTTGCTGTCACGTGGTATCCCAAATTTTCAAAATTCACTTTTTTTAATTTTTTTCTGTTAACCACTTGTTATGCCTAATCATGCCATTCTGCACATTTTTTGTTTCAACTGTCATTTTGTACAGAAATTTTGTTTTGAATTGCAAATAAACGATCTTTTTCACGCTTTTTAAATCCTAGTTTCTTCTAAACTAGGCACTCTAAAGCTGAGCTGAGTGAACTATCGAGTAGGCACATTTAACAGCTACATTTTCTATGTGCATACCTTTTGTGTGTGTAATAGTCACAACGCTACGGGACCGTAAATTTCACTAAAAATTGCTTTGTTATTCAAAACTTATTTTAATGCTGCCGCCCAGCGTTTCTAACGCACAGCCAAGTGCGATAAATTATTTAAAAGCTCCCGCAAATCTGCACAAGCACGTGCGATTTTAAAGGTTGTCAACTGCTAGTTTAGCAAATGCTTCAAAACAATTACATTTTAACGTTTATAGTCAACGTTGCGCCGCCATATCGAATTTAGGCGTCTTATTTTTTTCAACAATTAAAGTACACATACCTCATAAGTTAAAGCGTACATTTTGAACATTCTGCGTAAAAATGCTGTCACATAAAATTTTTACATGACCAGTTGAACTTTTATTTTTTCGAATTTGACAAATATTTCAATACCTATTAAGCTAAAAATTACGCAAGACAGAAAAATTCTGCACATTTGCAGCCCCTATTAGTATGCATAAAAACAAATAATATAGGTGCGCTTAAGCAACAACAAAATTAAGTAGTGAATTTTCACCAAGCTGGAAAAAAGGAGGGTTAACCCTTCCATACTTAAGCTGTTCTAAAACTTTTAGCTCGCAAAACTTTTCACATAGCTATTTTAGCGAAAATCTAATATAGCACATGCGTGAACTTTTGTAGCGCGTACAATAAAACATTGACGTTGTTGCCAATTTCGACTAAAATAGAAAAGCTTGCTGTCACGTGGTATCCCAAATTTTCAAAATTCACTTTTTTAAATTTTTTTCTGTTAACCACTTGTTATGCCTAATCATGCCATTCTGCACATTTTTTGTTTTAACTGTCATTTTGTACAGAAAATTAGTTTTGAATTGCAAATAAACGTTCTTTTTCACTCTTTTTAAATCTTAGTTTCTCCTAAACTAGGCACTCTAGAGCTAAGCTGAGTGAACTATTGAGTAGGCACATTTAACAACTACATTTGTTATGTCATACCTTTTGTGTGTGTAATAGTCACAACGCTACGGGACCGTAAATGTCACTAAGAATTGCTTTGTTATTCAAAACCTATTTTAATGCTGCCGCCCAGCGTTTCTAACGCACAGCCAAGTGCGTTAAATTATTTAAAAGCTCTTGCAAATCTGCACAAGCACGTGCAATTTTAAAGTTTGTCAACTGCTAGTTTAGCAAATGCTTAAAAACAATTACATTTTAACGTTTATAGTCAACGTTGCGCCGCAATATCAAATTTAGGCGTCCATATTTTATAAACAATTAAAATACACATACCCTATGAGTTAAAGCGTATACTTTTAAGATTCTGCGTTAAAATGCTGTCGCATGAAATATTTACATGACAAGTTGAAATTTTATTTTTTGGAATTTGACAAATATCTCAAAACCTACTGAGCTAAAAATTACGCAAAACAGAAAAATTCCGCACATTTGCAGCCCGTATTAGTATGCATAAAAACAAATAATATAAGTGCACTTAAGCAACAACAAAATTTGGTAGTGAATTTTCACCAAGCTGGAAAAAATAAGGTTAACCCTTTCATGCTTAAGCTGTTCTAAAACTTTTAGCTCGCAAAACTTTTCACATAGCTATTTTAGTAAAAATCCAATATAGCACATGAGAGAACTTTTGTAGCGCGTACAATAAGACGTTGACGTTGTTGCCAATTTCGACTAAAATAGAAAAGCTTGCTGTCACGTGGTATCTCAAATTTTCAAAATTCACTTTTTTCAATTTTTTTCTGTTAACTACTTGTTATGCCTAATCATGCCATTCTGCACATTTTTTGTTATAACTGTCATTTTGTACAAAAATTTAGTTCCGAGTTGCAAATAAACGTTCTTTTTTCGTTTTTTGAAAATTAATGTTTTATCTAAACCAGGCACTCTAGAGCTTAGTTAAGTAAACCATTAAAAGAGCACATTTAACAGCTACATTTCTTATGTGCATGTTTTTTTTGTGTGTGTAATAGTCACAACGCTACAGGACCGTAAATGTCACTAAAAATTGCTTTGTTATTCAAAACTTAATTTAATGCTGCTGCTTAGCGTTTCTGACGCACAGCCAAGTGCGATAAATTATTTTAAAGCTCTTGCAAATTTGCACAAGCACGCGCAATTTTGAAGTTTGTCAACTGCTAGTTTAGCAAATGCTTAAAAACAATTACATTTTAACGTTTATAGTCAACGTTGCGCCGCCATATCGAATTTAGGCGTCCAATTTTTTTTAACAATTAAAATACACATATTCTATGAGTTGAAGCGTACATTTTTAACATTCTGCGTGAAAATGCTGTCACATGAAATTTTTACATGACAAGTTGAACTTTTATTTTTTGGAATTTGACAAATATCTCAAAACCTATTGAGCTCAAAATTACGCAAAACAGAAAAATTACGCACATTTGCAGCCCCTATTAGTATGCATAAAAACATATAATATAGGTGCACTTAAGCAACAACAAAATTTAGTAGTGGATTTTCACCAAGCTGGAAAAAAGGAGGGTTAACCCTTCCATACTTAAGCTGTTCTAAAACTTTTAGCTCGCAAAACTTTTCACATAGCTATTTTAGTGAAAATCCAATATAGCACATGCGTGAACTTTTGTAGCGCGTACAATGAGACATTGACGTTGTTGCCAATTTCGACTAAAATAGAAAAGCTTGCTGTCACGTCGTATCCCAAATTTTCAAAATTCACTTTTTTTAATTTTTTTCTGTTAACCACTTGTTATGCCTAATCATGCCATTCTGCACATTTTTTGTTTCAACTGTCATTTTGTACAGAAATTTAGTTTTGAATTGCAAATAAACGTTCTTTTTCACTCTTTTTAAATCTTAGTTTCTCCTAAACTAGGCACTCTAGAGCTAAGCTGAGTGAACTATTGAGTAGGCACATTTAACAACTACATTTGTTATGTCATACCTTTTGTGTGTTATAGTCACAACGCTACGGGACCGTAAATGTCACTAAAAATTGCTTTGTTATTCAAAACTTATTTTAATGCTGCCGCTCAGCGTTTCTAACGCACAGCCAAGTGCGTTAAATTATTTAAAAGCTCTTGCAAATCTGCACAAGCACGTGCAATTTTAAAGTTTGTCAACTGCTAGTTTAGCAAATGCTTAAAAACAATTACATTTTAACGTTTATAGTCAACGTTGCGCCGCAATATCAAATTTAGGCGTCCATATTTTATTAACAATTAAAATACACATACCCTATGAGTTGAAGCGTATACTTTTAAGATTCTGCGTTAAAATGCTGTCGCATGAAATATTTACATGACAAGTTGAAATTTTATTTTTTGGAATTTGACAAATATCTCAAAACCTATTAGGCTAAAAATTACGCAAAACAGAAAAATTCCGCACATTTGCAGCCCGTATTAGTATGCATAAAAACAAATAATATAAGTGCACTTAAGCAACAACAAAATTTGGTAGTTAATTTTCACCAAGCTAGGAAAAAAAGGGTTAACCCTTCCATACTTAAGCTGTTCTAAAACTTTTAGCTCGCAAAACTTTTCACATAGCTATTTTAGTAAAAATCCAATAAAGCACATAAGTGAACTTTTGTAGCGCGTACAATGAGACGTTGACGTTGTTGCCAATTTCGACTAAAATAGAAAAGCTTGCAGTCACGTGGTATCTCAAATTTTTAAAATTCACTTTTTTTAATTTTTTTCTGTTAACTACTTGTTATGCCTAATCATGCCATTCTGCACATTTTTTGTTATAACTGTCATTCTGTACAAAAATTTAGTTCCGAATTGCAAATAAACGTTCTTTTTTCGTTTTTTGGAAATTAATGTTTTATCTAAACCAGGCACTCTAGAGCTTAGTTAAGTAAACTATTAAAAGAGCACATTTAACAGCTACATTTCTTATGTGCATGTTTTTTTTGTGTGTGTAATAGTCACAACGCTACAGGACTGTAAATGTCACTAAAAATTGCTTTGTTATTGAAAATTTATTTTAATGCTGCTGCTTAGCGTTTCTGACGCACAGCCAAGTGCAATAAATTATTTCAAAGCTCTTGCAAATTTGCACAAGCACGCGCAATTTTGAAGTTTGTCAACTGCTAGTTTAGCAAATGCTTAAAAACAATTACATTTTAAAGTTTATAGTCAACGTTGCGCCGCCATATCGAATTTAGGCGTCCAATTTTTTTTAACAATTAAAATACACATACCCTATGAGTTAAAGCGTACATTTTTAACATTCTAAGTAAAAATGCTGTCACATGAAATTTTTACATGACAAGTTGAACTTTTATTTTTTGGAATTTAACAAATATCTCAAAACCTATTGAGCTCAAAATTACGCAAAACAGAAAAATTCCGCACATTTGCAGCCCCTATTAGTATGCATAAAAACATATAATATAGGTGCACTTAAGCAACAACAAAATTTAGTAGTGGATTTTCACCAAGCTGGAAAAAAGGAGGGTTAACCCTTCCATTTTTAAGCTGTTCTAAAACTTTTAGCTCGCAAAACTTTTCACATAGCTATTTTAGTAAAAATCGAATATAGCAAATGAGTGAATTTTTGTAGCGCGTACAATGAGACGTAGACGTTGTTGCTAATTTTGACTAAAATAGAAAAGCTTGCTGTCACGTGGTATCCCAAATTTTCAAAATTCACTTTTTTTAATTTTTTTCTGTTAACTACTTGTTATGCCTTATCATGCTATTCTGCACATTTTTTGTTTCAACTGTCATTTTGTACAGAAATTTAGTTTCAAGTTGCAAATGGACGTTCTTTTTTCGTTTTTTGGAAATTAATGTTTCTCTTAAACCAGGCGTTCCAGATCTTAGTCAAGTAGAAACTTTAAAAGGCACATTTAACAGCTTCATTTCTTATGTGCATGTTTTTTTTGTGTGTGTAATAGTCACAACGCTACAGGATCGTAAATGTCACTAAGAATTGCTTTGTTATTTAAAACTTATTTTATGCTGCCGCCCAGCGTTTCTGACACACAGCCAAGTGCGATAAATTATTTAAAAGCTTCCGCAAATCTGCACAAGCACGTGCAATTTTAAAGTTTGTCAACTGCTAGTTTAGCAAATGCTTCAAAACAATTACATTTTACTGTTTATAGTCAACGTTGCGCCGCCATATCGAATTTAGGCGTCCATTTTTTTTTAACAATTAAAATACACATACCCTATGAGTTAAAGCGTACACTTTTAACATTCTGCGTCAAAATGCGGTCACATTAACTTTTTACATGACAAGTTAAACTTTTATTTTTTGGAATTTGACAAATATCTCAAAACCTATTTAGCTAAAAATTACGCAAAACAGGAAAATTTTGCACATTTGAAGCCCCTATTAGTATGCATAAATACTAATGATATAAGTGCACCTAAGCAACAACAAAATTTGGTAGTGAATTTTCACGAAGCTGAAAAAAAAGGGTTAACCCTTCCATACTTAAGCTGTTCTAAAACTTTTAGCTCGCAAAACTTTTCACATAGCTATTCTAGTAAAAATCCAATATTGCACATGAGTGAACTTTCGTAGCGCGTACAATAAGACGTTGACGTTGTTGTGAATTTCGACTAAAATAAAAAAGCTTGCTGTCACGTGGTATTCCAAATTTTCAAAATTCACTTTTTTTAATTTTTTTCTGTTAACCACTTGTTATGCCTAATCATGCCATTCTGCACAGTTTTTGTTTCAACTGTCAATTTGTACAGAAATTTAGTTCCAAGTTGCAAATAAACGTTCTTTTTTCGTTTTTTAGAAATTATTGTTTCATCTAAACCAGGCACTCTAGAGCTAAGTTAAGTAGACCATTACAAAGGCACATGTAACAGCTACATTTTTTATGTGCATGTTTTTTTTTGTGTATGTAATAATTACAACGCTACGGGACCGTAAATATCACTAAGAATTGCTTAGTTATTCAAAACCTATTTTAATGCTGCCGCCCAGCGTTTCCTACGCACAGCCAAGTGCGATAAATTATTCAAAAGCTTTTGCAAATCTGCACAAGCACGTGCAATTTTGAAGTTTGTCAACTGCTAGTTTAGCAAATGCTTAACAACAATTACATTTTAACGTTTATAGTCAACGTTGCGCCGCTATATTAAATTTGGGCGTTAATTTTTTTTAACAATTAAAATACACATACCCTATGAGTTAAGGCGTACACTTTTAACATTCTGCGTAAAAATGCTGTCACATGAAATTTTTACATGACAAGTTGAACTTTTATTTTTTGGAATTTGACAAATATCTCAAAACCTATTGAGCTAGGAATTACGCAAAACAGAAAAATTCCGCACATTCGCAGCCCCTTTTAGTATGCGTAAAAACAAATAATATAAGTGCACTAGGGCAACAACAAAATTTAATGGTTAATTTTCACCAAGCTGGAAAAAAAAAGTTAACTCTTCCATACTTAAGCTGTTCTACAACTTTTAGCTCGCAAAACTTTTCACATAGCTATTTTAGTAAAAATCCAATATAGCACATGAGTGAACTTTTGTAGCCCGTACAATGAGACGTTCACCTTGTTGCCAATTTCGACTAAAATAGAAAAGCTTGCTGTCACGTGGTATCCCAAATTTTCAAAATTCACTTTTTTTAATGTTTTTCTGTTAACTACTTGTTGTTCTTAATTATGCTATTCTGCACATTTTTTGTTTTAACTGTCATTTTGTACAGTAATTGAGTTCCAAGTTGCAAATGAACGTTATTTTTTCGTTTTTTGGAAATTAATGTTTCACCTAAACCAGGCACTCTAGAGCTAAGTTAAGTAGACCATTTAAAAGGCACATTTACAGCTACATTTCTTATGTGCATGTTTTTTTTTTGTGTGTAATAGTCACAAGGCTACGGGATCGTGAAGGTCACTAAGAATTGCTTTGTTATTCAAAACTTATTTTATGCTGCCGCCTAGCGTTTCTGACGCACAGCCAAGTGCGATAAATTATTTAAAAGCTCTTCCAAATCTGCACGAGCACGTGCAATTTTAAAGTTTGTCAACTGCTAGTTTAGCAAAGGCTTAAAAACAATTACATTTTAACGTTTATAGTCAACGTTGCGCCGCCATATCGAATTTAGGCGCCTAATTTTTTTTAACAATTTAAATACACATACCTTATGAGTTAAAGCGTACACGTTTAACATTCTGCGTAAAAATGCTGTCACATAAAATTTTTACATGACAAGTTGAACTTTTATTTTTTGGAATTTCACAAATATCTCAAACCTATTAAGCTGAAACTTACGCAAAACAGAAAAATTCCGCACATTTGCAGCCCCTATTAGTATGCATAAAAACAAATAATATAAGTGCACTTAAGCAACAACAAAATTTGGTGGTGAATTTTCACGAAGCTGGAAAAAAAAGGGTTAACCCTTCTATACTTAAGCTGTTCTAAAACTTTTAGCTCGCAAAACTTTTCACATAACTATTTTAGTAAAAATCCAATATAGCACATGAGAGAACTTTTGTAGCGCGTACAATAAGACGTTGACGTTGTTGCCAATTTCGACTAAAATAGAAAAGCTTGCTGTCACGTGGTATCCCAAATTTTCAAAATTCACTTTTTTTAATTTTTTTCTGTTAACCACTTGTTATGCCTAATCATGCCATTCTGCACATTTTTTGTTTCAACTGTCATTTTGTACAGAAATTTAGTTTCAAGTTGCAAATAAACGCTCTTTTTTTGTTTTTTGGAAATTAATGTTTCATCTAAACCAGGCACTTTAAAACTAAGTAAAGTAGACCATTTAAAAGGCACATTTACAGCTACATTTGTTATGTGCATACCTTTTGTGTGTGTAATAGTCAAAACGCTACAGGAATGTAAATGTCACTAAGAATTGCTTTGTTATTCAAAACTTATTTTAATGCTGCCGCCCAGCGTTTCTGACGCACAGCCAAGTGCGATAAATTATTCAAAAGCTCTTGCAAATCTGCACAAGCACGTGCAATTTTAAAGTTTGTCAACTGCTGGTTTAGCAAATGCTTAAAAACAATTACATTTTAACGTTTATAGTCAACGTTGCGCCGCCATATCGAATTTAGGCGTCCAATTTTTTTTAACAATTAAAATACCCATAACCTATGAGTTGAAGCGTACACTTTTAACATTCTGCGTAAAAATGCTGTAACATGAAATTTTTACATGACAAGTTGAACTTTTATTTTTTGGAATTTGACAAATATCTCAAAACCTATTGAGCTAAAAATTACGCAAAACAGAAAAATTCCGCACATTTGCAGCCCTTATTAGTATGCATAGGAACAAATAATATAAGTGCACTTATACAACAACAAAATTTGGTGGTGAATTTTCACGAAGCTGGAAAAAAAAGGGTTAACCCTTCTATACTTAAGCTGTTCTAAAACTTTTAGCTCGCAAAACTTTTCATATAACTATTTTAGTAAAAATCCAATATAGCACATGAGAGAACTTTTGTAGCGCGTACAATAAGACGTTGACGTTGTTGCCAATTTCGACTAAAATAGAAAAGCTTGCTGTCACGTGGTATTTTAAATTTTCAAAATTCAATTTTTTTAATTTTTTTCTGTTAACCACTTGTTATGCCTAATCATGCCATTCTGCACATTTTTTGTTTCAACTGTCATTTTGTACAGAAATTTAGTTTCAAGTTGCAAATAAACGTTCTTTTTTTGTTTTTCGGAAATTAATGTTGCATCTAAACCAGGCACTTTAGAGCTAAGTTAAGTAGACCATTTAAAAGGCACATTTACAGCTACATTTGTTATTTGCATACCTTTTGTGTGTGTAATAGTCAAAACGCTACAGGAATGTAAATGTCACTAAGAATTGCTTTGTTATTCAAAACTTATTTTAATGCTGCCGCCCAGCGTTTCTGACGCACAGCCAAGTGCGATAAATTATATAAAAGCTCTTGCAAATCTGCACAAGCACGTGCAATTTTAAAGTTTGTCAACTGCTGGTTTAGCAAATGCTTAAAAACAATTACATTTTAACGTTTATAGTCAACGTTGCGCCGTCATATCGAATTTAGGCGTCTAATTTTTTTTAACAATTAAAATACCCATAACCTATGAGTTAAAGCGTACACTTTTAACATTCTGCGTAAAAATGCTGTAACATGAAATTTTGACATGACAAGTTAGACTTTTATTTTTTGGAATTTGACAAATATCTCAAAACCTATTGAGCTAAAAATTACGCAAAACAGAAAAATTCCGCACATTTGCAGCCCCTATTAGTATGCATAAGAACAAATAATATAAGTGCACTTAAGCAACAACAAAATTTGGTGGTGAATTTTCACGAAGCTGGAAAAAAAAGGGTTAACCCTTCTATACTTAAGCTGTTCTAAAACTTTTAGCTCGCAAAACTTTTCACATAACTATTTTAGTAAAAATGCAATATAGCACATGAGAGAACTTTTGTAGCGCGTACAATAAGACGTTGACGTTGTTGCTAATTTCGACTAAAATAGAAAAGCTTGCTGTCACGTAGTATCCCAAATTTTCAAAATTCACTTTTTTTAATTTTTTTCTGTTAACCACTTGTTATGCCTAATCATGCCATTCTGCACATTTTTTGTTTCAACTGTCAGTTTGTACAGAAATTTAGTTCCAAGTTGCAAATAAACGTTCTTTTTTCGTTTTTTGGAAATAAATGTTACATCTAAACCAGGCACTCTAGAGCTAAGTTTAGTAGACCATTAAAAAGGCACAATTACCAGCCACATTTCTCATGTGCATGTTTTTTTTGTGTGTATTAGTCACAACGCTACGGGACTGTAAATGTCACTAAGAATTGCTTGGTTATTCAAAACTTATATTATGCTGCCGCTCAGCGTTTCTGACGCACAGCCAAGTACGATAAATTATTTTAAAGCTCTTGCAAATCTGCACAAGCACGTGCAATTTAAAAGTTTGTCAACTGCAAGTTTAGCAAATGCTTTAAAACGATTACATTTTAACGTTTATAGTCAACGTTGCGCTGCCATATCGAATTTAGGCGTTAATTTTTTTTAACAATTTAAATACACATACCCTATGAGTTGAAGCGTACACTTTTAACATTCTGCGTAAAAATGCTGTCACATGAAATTTTTACATGACAAGTTGAACTTTTATTTTTTGGAATTTGACAAATATCTTAAAACCTATTAAGCTAGGAATTACGCAAAACAGAAAAATTCCGCACATTCGCAGCCCCTATTAGTATGCATAAAAACAAATAATATAAGTGCACTTAAGCAACAACAAAATTTGGTGGTTAATTTTCACCAAGCTGGAAAAAAAGGTTAACTCTTCCATACTTAAGCTGTTCTACAACTTTGAGCTCGCAAAACTTTTCACATAGCTATTTTAATAAAAATCCAATATAGCACATGAGTGAACTTTTGTAGCCCGTACAATGAGACGTTGACCTTGTTGCCAATTTCGACTTAAATAGAAACGCTTGCTGTCACGTGGTATCCCAAATTTTCAAAATTCACTTTTTTTAATTTTTTTCTGTTAACCACTTGTTATGCGTAATCATGCCATTCTGCACATTTTTTGTTTCAACTGTCATTTTGTACAGAAATTTAGTTTCAAGTTGCAAATAAACGTTCTTTTTTTGTTTTTTGGAAATTAATGTTTCATCTAAACCAGGCACTTTAGAGCTAAGTTAAGTAGACCATTAAAAAGGCACATTTACAGCTATATTTGTTATGTGCATACCTTTTGTGTGTGTAATAGTCAAAACGCTACAGGAATGTAAATGTCACTAAGAATTGCTTTGTTATTTAAAACTTATTTTAATGCTGCCGCCCAGCGTTTCTGACGCACAGCCAAGTGCGATAAATTATTCAAAAGCTCTTGCAAATCTGCACAAGCACGTGCAATTTTAAAGTTTGTCAACTGCTGGTTTAGAAAATGCTTAAAAACAATTACATTTTCACGTTGATAGTCAACGTTGCGCCGCCATATCGAATTTAGGCGTCCAATTTTTTTTAACAATTAAAATACCCATAACCTATGAGTTGAAGCGTACACTTTTAACATTCTGCGTAAAAATGCTGTAACATGAAATTTTGACATGACAAGTTAGACTTTTATTTTTTGGAATTTGACAAATATCTCAAAACCTATTGAGCTAAAAATTACGCAAAACAGAAAAATTCCGCACATTTGCAGCCCCTATTAGTATGCATAAGAACAAATAATATAAGTGCACTTAAGCAACAACAAAATTTGGTGGTGAATTTTCACGAAGCTGGAAAAAAAAGGGTTAACCCTTCTATACTTAAGCTGTTCTAAAACTTTTAGCTCGCAAAACTTTTCACATAACTATTTTAGTAAAAATGCAATATAGCACATGAGAGAACTTTTGTAGCGCGTACAATAAGACGTTGACGTTGTTGCTAATTTCGACTAAAATAGAAAAGCTTGCTGTCACGTAGTATCCCAAATTTTCAAAATTCACTTTTTTTAATTTTTTTCTGTTAACCACTTGTTATGCCTAATCATGCCATTCTGCACATTTTTTGTTTCAACTGTCAGTTTGTACAGAAATTTAGTTCCAAGTTGCAAATAAACGTTCTTTTTTCGTTTTTTGGAAATAAATGTTACATCTAAACCAGGCACTCTAGAGCTAAGTTTAGTAGACCATTAAAAAGGCACAATTACCAGCCACATTTCTCATGTGCATGTTTTTTTTGTGTGTATTAGTCACAACGCTACGGGACTGTAAATGTCACTAAGAATTGCTTGGTTATTCAAAACTTATATTATGCTGCCGCTCAGCGTTTCTGACGCACAGCCAAGTACGATAAATTATTTTAAAGCTCTTGCAAATCTGCACAAGCACGTGCAATTTAAAAGTTTGTCAACTGCAAGTTTAGCAAATGCTTTAAAACGATTACATTTTAACGTTTATAGTCAACGTTGCGCTGCCATATCGAATTTAGGCGTTAATTTTTTTTAACAATTTAAATACACATACCCTATGAGTTGAAGCGTACACTTTTAACATTCTGCGTAAAAATGCTGTCACATGAAATTTTTACATGACAAGTTGAACTTTTATTTTTTGGAATTTGACAAATATCTTAAAACCTATTAAGCTAGGAATTACGCAAAACAGAAAAATTCCGCACATTTGCAGCCCTTATTAGTATGCATAGGAACAAATAATATAAGTGCACTTATACAACAACAAAATTTGGTGGTGAAT
Source organism: Dicyrtomina minuta (assembly GCA_949802685.1). Taxonomy (NCBI): domain Eukaryota; kingdom Metazoa; phylum Arthropoda; class Collembola; order Symphypleona; family Dicyrtomidae; genus Dicyrtomina; species Dicyrtomina minuta. Next base: position 163,860 of record CATKUY010000408.1, on the reverse strand, counting down.
TTTCACGAAGCTGGAAAAAAAAGGGTTAACCCTTCTATACTTAAGCTGTTCTAAAACTTTTAGCTCGCAAAACTTTTCATATAACTATTTTAGTAAAAATCCAATATAGCACATGAGAGAACTTTTGTAGCGCGTACAATAAGACGTTGACGTTGTTGCCAATTTCGACTAAAATAGAAAAGCTTGCTGTCACGTGGTATTTTAAATTTTCAAAATTCACTTTTTTTAATTTTTTTCTGTTAACCACTTGTTATGCCTAATCATGCCATTCTGCACATTTTTTGTTTCAACTGTCATTTTGTACAGAAATTTAGTTTCAAGTTGCAAATAAACGTTCTTTTTTTGTTTTTCGGAAATTAATGTTGCATCTAAACCAGGCACTTTAGAGCTAAGTTAAGTAGACCATTTAAAAGGCACATTTACAGCTACATTTGTTATTTGCATACCTTTTGTGTGTGTAATAGTCAAAACGCTACAGGAATGTAAATGTCACTAAGAATTGCTTTGTTATTCAAAACTTATTTTAATGCTGCCGCCCAGCGTTTCTGACGCACAGCCAAGTGCGATAAATTATATAAAAGCTCTTGCAAATCTGCACAAGCACGTGCAATTTTAAAGTTTGTCAACTGCTGGTTTAGCAAATGCTTAAAAACAATTACATTTTAACGTTTATAGTCAACGTTGCGCCGCCATATCGAATTTAGGCGTCTAATTTTTTTTAACAATTAAAATACCCATAACCTATGAGTTAAAGCGTACACTTTTAACATTCTGCGTAAAAATGCTGTAACATGAAATTTTGACATGACAAGTTAGACTTTTATTTTTTGGAATTTGACAAATATCTCAAAACCTATTGAGCTAAAAATTACGCAAAACAGAAAAATTCCGCACATTTGCAGCCCCTATTAGTATGCATAAGAACAAATAATATAAGTGCACTTAAGCAACAACAAAATTTGGTGGTGAATTTTCACGAAGCTGGAAAAAAAAGGGTTAACCCTTCTATACTTAAGCTGTTCTAAAACTTTTAGCTCGCAAAACTTTTCACATAACTATTTTAGTAAAAATGCAATATAGCACATGAGAGAACTTTTGTAGCGCGTACAATAAGACGTTGACGTTGTTGCTAATTTCGACTAAAATAGAAAAGCTTGCTGTCACGTAGTATCCCAAATTTTCAAAATTCACTTTTTTTAATTTTTTTCTGTTAACCACTTGTTATGCCTAATCATGCCATTCTGCACATTTTTTGTTTCAACTGTCAGTTTGTACAGAAATTTAGTTCCAAGTTGCAAATAAACGTTCTTTTTTCGTTTTTTGGAAATAAATGTTACATCTAAACCAGGCACTCTAGAGCTAAGTTTAGTAGACCATTAAAAAGGCACAATTACCAGCCACATTTCTCATGTGCATGTTTTTTTTGTGTGTATTAGTCACAACGCTACGGGACTGTAAATGTCACTAAGAATTGCTTGGTTATTCAAAACTTATATTATGCTGCCGCTCAGCGTTTCTGACGCACAGCCAAGTACGATAAATTATTTTAAAGCTCTTGCAAATCTGCACAAGCACGTGCAATTTAAAAGTTTGTCAACTGCAAGTTTAGCAAATGCTTTAAAACGATTACATTTTAACGTTTATAGTCAACGTTGCGCTGCCATATCGAATTTAGGCGTTAATTTTTTTTAACAATTTAAATACACATACCCTATGAGTTGAAGCGTACACTTTTAACATTCTGCGTAAAAATGCTGTCACATGAAATTTTTACATGACAAGTTGAACTTTTATTTTTTGGAATTTGACAAATATCTTAAAACCTATTAAGCTAGGAATTACGCAAAACAGAAAAATTCCGCACATTCGCAGCCCCTATTAGTATGCATAAAAACAAATAATATAAGTGCACTTAAGCAACAACAAAATTTGGTGGTTAATTTTCACCAAGCTGGAAAAAAAGGTTAACTCTTCCATACTTAAGCTGTTCTACAACTTTGAGCTCGCAAAACTTTTCACATAGCTATTTTAATAAAAATCCAATATAGCACATGAGTGAACTTTTGTAGCCCGTACAATGAGACGTTGACCTTGTTGCCAATTTCGACTTAAATAGAAACGCTTGCTGTCACGTGGTATCCCAAATTTTCAAAATTCACTTTTTTTAATTTTTTTCTGTTAACCACTTGTTATGCGTAATCATGCCATTCTGCACATTTTTTGTTTCAACTGTCATTTTGTACAGAAATTTAGTTTCAAGTTGCAAATAAACGTTCTTTTTTTGTTTTTTGGAAATTAATGTTTCATCTAAACCAGGCACTTTAGAGCTAAGTTAAGTAGACCATTAAAAAGGCACATTTACAGCTATATTTGTTATGTGCATACCTTTTGTGTGTGTAATAGTCAAAACGCTACAGGAATGTAAATGTCACTAAGAATTGCTTTGTTATTTAAAACTTATTTTAATGCTGCCGCCCAGCGTTTCTGACGCACAGCCAAGTGCGATAAATTATTCAAAAGCTCTTGCAAATCTGCACAAGCACGTGCAATTTTAAAGTTTGTCAACTGCTGGTTTAGAAAATGCTTAAAAACAATTACATTTTCACGTTGATAGTCAACGTTGCGCCGCCATATCGAATTTAGGCGTCCAATTTTTTTTAACAATTAAAATACCCATAACCTATGAGTTGAAGCGTACACTTTTAACATTCTGCGTAAAAATGCTGTAACATGAAATTTTTACATGACAAGTTGAACTTTTATTTTTTGGAATTTGACAAATATCTCAAAACCTATTGAGCTAAAAATTACGCAAAACAGAAAAATTCCGCACATTTGCAGCCCCTATTAGTATGCATAAGAACAAATAATATAAGTGCACTTAAGCAACAACAAAATTTGGTGGTAAATTTTCACGAAGCTGGAAAAAAAAGGGTTAACCCTTCTATACTTAAGCTGTTCTAAAACTTTTAGCTCGCAAAACTTTTCACATAACTATTTTAGTAAAAATCCAATATAGCACATGAGAGAACTTTTGTAGCGCGTACAATAAGACGTTGACGTTGTTGCCAATTTTGACTAAAATGGAAAAGCTTGCTGTCACGTGGTATCCCAAATTTTCAAAATTCACTTTTTTTAATTTTTTTCTGTTAACCACTTGTTATGCCTAATCATGCCATTCTGCACATTTTTTGTTTCAACTGTCATTTTGTACAGAAATTTAGTTTCAAGTTGCAAATAAACGTTCTTTTTTTGTTTTTTGGAAATTAATGTTTCATCTAAACCAGGCACTTTAGAGCTAAGTTAAGTAGACCATTTAAAAGGCACATTTACAGCTACATTTGTTATGTGCATACCTTTTGTGTGTGTAATAGTCAAAACGCTACATCAATGTAAATGTCACTAAGAATTGATTTGTTATTCAAAACTTATTTAAATGCTGCCGCCCAGCGTTTCTGACGCACAGCCAAGTGCGATAAATTATTCAAAAGCTCTTGCAAATCTGCACAAGCACGTGCAATTTTAAAGTTTGTCAACTGCTAGTTTAGCAAATGTTTTAAAATAATTACATTTTAACGTTTATAGTCAACGTTGCGCCGCCATATTAAATTTAGGCGTCCAATAGTTTTTCAACAATTCAAATACACAAAACCTATTGGTTGGAGCGTACACACTAACATTTTGCGTAAAAATGCCGTCACATGAAATTTTACATGACAGAATGAACTTTTATTCTTTGGAAGTTAACAAATATCTCAAAACCTTATAAGCTAGAAATTACGCAAAACAAAAGAAATCTGCACATTTGCGGACCCTATCAGTATGCATAAAAATAAATAATCGAAGTGCAGTTAAGCAACAACAAAATTTGATAGTGAATTTTTACCAAGCTTGCAAAAAAAGTGGTTAACTCAATTTGGCCGATTTTTTTAGAACCAAAAAAAACGCAGCTCATCAAAGTTTTTTTAGCTTGTTAAATTGCTCTCATTGTGTCCTGCAACACGCATGTCAAAAAACCAAAAATATTTAAAAATTCGCAAAAATACGAAAGTTTAGTTCTTCCGAAATAACTCTTCCATACTTAGGCTGTTTTGAAATTTTGGCTCGCAAAACTTTTTACATAGCTATTTTAGTAAAAATCCAATAAAGCACATTAGTTATGTTTTTTAGCGCATACAATTAGACGAAGACGCTGTTGCCAATTTCGACTTAAAAAGAAAAGCTTGCTGTCACGTAGTATCCAAAATTTTCAAAATTCACTTTTTTTAATTTTTTTCTGTTACCCACTTGTTTTGCCTAATTATGCCATTCTGCACATTTTTTGTTTCAACTGTCATTTTGTACAGAAATTTAGTTCCAAATTGCAAATAAACGTTCTTTTTTCGTTTTTTGGAAATTAATGTTTCTCCTAAACCAGGCACTCTAGAGCTACGTCAAGTAGACCATTAAAAAGGCACATTTAACAGCTACATTTCTTATGTGCATGTTTTTTTTGGGTGTGTAATAGTCACAACGCTACGGGACCGTGAATGTCACTAAGAATTGCTTTGTTATTCAAAACTTATTTTAAATCCGGCGCGCAACGTTTTTGACGCACAGCCAAGTGCGATAAATTATTTAAAAGCTCTTGCAAATCTGCACAAGCACGTGCAATTTCAATGTTTGTCAACTGCTAGTTTAGCAAATGTTTTAAAAAAATTACATTTTAACGTTTATAGTCAACGTTGCGCCGCCAAATTGAATTTAGGCGTCCAATATTTTTTTAACAATTTAAATACACAAAACCTATTGGTTGAAGCGTACACACTAACATTTTGCGTAAAAATGCCGTCACATGAAATTTTACATGACAGAATGAACTTTTATTCTTTGAAATTTAACAAATATCTCAAAACCTATTAAGCTAGAAATTACGCAAAACAAAAGAAATCTGCACATTTGCAGACCCTATCAGTATGCATAACAATAAATAATCTTAGTGCAGTTAAGCAACAACAAAATTTGATAGTGAATTTTTACCAAGCTTGCAAAAAGGATGGTTACCTAAATTTGGCCGATTTTTTCAGAACAAAAAAATTGCAGCTTATCAAAGTTTTTTTAGCTTGTTAAATTGCTCTCATTGTGTCCTGCAATACGCATGTCAAAAAACCAAAAATATTTAAAAATTCGCAAAAATACGAAAGTTTAGTTCTTTCGAAATAACTCTTCCATACTTAGGCTGTTTTGAAATTTTAGCTTGCGAAATTTTTACATAGCTATTTTAGTAAAAATTCAATATAGCACATAAGTAATCTTTTTTAGCACATACAATTAGACGATGACGCTGTTGCCAATTTCGACTAAAAAAGAAAAGCTTGCTGTCACGTGGTATCCAAAATTTTCAAAATTCACTTTTTTTAATTTTTTTCTGTTAACCACTTGTTATGCCTAATCATGCCATTCTGCACATTTTTTGTTTCAACTGTCATTTTGTACAGAAATTTAGTTCCAAATTGCAAATAAACGTTCTTTTTTCGTTTTTTGGAAATTAATGTTTCTCCTAAACCAGGCAGTCTAAAGCTACGTTAAGTAGACCATTAAAAAGGCACATTTAACAGCTTTATTTCTTATGTGCATGTTTTTTTTAGGTGTGTAATAGTCACAACGCTACGAGACCGTGAATGTCACTAAAAATTGCTTTGTAATTCAAAAAGTATTTTAAATCGGGCGCGCAGCGTTTCTGACGCACAGCCAAGTGCGATAAATTAATTAAAAGCTCTTGCAAATCTGCACAAGCACGTGCAATTTTAAAGTTTGTCAACTGCTAGTTTAGCAAATGTTTCAAAATAATTACATTTTAACGTTTATAGTCAACTTTGCGCCGCGATATTTAATTTAGGCGTCTAATATTTTTTCAACAATTCAAATACACATAACCTATTAGTTAAAGCGTACACACTAACATTTTGCGTAAAAATGCCGTCACATGAAATTTTACATGACAGAATGAACTTTTATTCTTTGGAATTTATCAAATATCTCAAAACCTATTAAGCTAGAAATTACGCAAAACAAAAGAAATCTGCACATTTGCAGACCCTATCAGTATGCATAACAATAAATAATTTAAGTGCAGTTAAGCAACAACAAAATTTGATGGTGAATTTTCACCAAGCTTGCAAAAAGGATGGTTAACTGAATTCGGCCGATTTTTTCAGAACCAAAAAAAAGCAGCTTATTAAAGTTTTTTTAGCATGTTAAATTGCTCTCATTGTTTTCTGCGATACGCAGGTCAAAAAACCAAATATATTTAAAAATTCGCAAAAATACGAAAGTTTAGTTCTTCCGAAATAACTCTTCCATACTTAGGCTGTTTTGAAATTTTGGCTCGCAAAACTTTTTACATAGCTATTTTAGTAAAAATCTAATATAGCACATTAGTAATCTTTTTTAGCGCATACAATTAGACGATGACGCTGTTGCCAATTTCGACTAAAATATAAAAGCTCGCTGTTACGTGGTGTCTAAAATTTTCAAAATTCACTTTTTTAAATTTTTTTTGTTAACCACTTGTTATGCCTAATCATGTTGTTCTTTACATTTTTTGTTTCAACTGTCATTTTGTACAGAAATGTAGTTCCAAATTGCAAATTAACGTTCTTTTTTCGTTTTTTGGAAATTAATGTTTCTCCTCAACCAGGCATTCTAGAGCTAGGCTGAGTGAATTATTAAGTGGGCACATTCAACAGCTACATTTGTTATGTGCAAACTTTTTGGGTGTGTAATAGTCCCAACGCTACAGGACCGTGAAAGTCACTTAGAATTGCTTTGTTATTTGAAACTTATTTTAATGCTGCCGCCCAGCGTTTATGACGCACAGCCAAGTGTGATAAATTATTTAAAAGCTCTTGCAAATCTGCAAAAGCACGTGCAATTTTAAAGTTTGTCAACTGCTAGTTTAGCAAATGCTTATAAACAATTACATTTTAACGTTTATAGTCAACGTTGCGCCGCCATATCGAATTAAGGCGTCCAATTTTCTTTAACAATTGAAAAACACATACCTTATGAGTTGAAGCGTACACTTTAAACATTCAGCGTAAAAATGCTGTCACATGAAATTTTTACATGACAAGTTGAACTTTTATTTTTTGGAATTTGACAAATATCTCAAAACCTATCGTGCTAAAAATTACGCAAAACAGAAAAATTCTGCACATTTGCAGCCCCTAGCAGTATGCATAAAAATAAATAATGTAAGTGCACTTAGGCAACAACAAAATTTGGTATTTAATTTTCACCAAGCTGGAAAAAAGGAGGGTTAGCCCTTCCATACTTAAGCTGTTCTAAAACTTTTAGCTCGCAAAACTTTTCACATAGCTATTTTAGTAAAAATCCAATAAAGCACATGAGTGAACTTTTGTAGCGCGTACAATGAGACGTTGACGTTGTTGCCAATTTCGACTAAAATAGAAAAGCTTGCTGTCACGTGGTATCCCAAATTTTCAAAATTCACTTTTTTTAATTTTTTTCTGTTAACCACTTTTTATGCCTAATCATGCCATTCTGCACATTTTTTGTTTAAACTGTCATTTTGTACAGAAATTTAGTTCCAAATTGCAAATAAACGTTTTTCTTTTGTTTTTTGGAAATTAATGTTTCTTCTAAACCAGGTACTGTAGAGCTAAGTTAAGTAGACCAATAAAAAAGCACGTATAACAGCTACATTTCTCATGTGCATGTTTTTTTTTGTGTGTGTAATAGTCACAACGCTACAGGATCCTGAATGTCACTAAGAATTGCTTTGTTATTTAAAACTTACTTTAATGCTGCCGCCCAGCGTTTCTGACGCACAGCCAAGTGCGATAAATTATTTAAAAGCACTTGCAAATCTGCACAAGCACGTGCAATTTTAAAGTTTGTTAACTGCTAGTTTAGCAAATGTTTTAAAATAATTACATTTTAACGTTTTTAGTCAACGTTGCGCCGCCATATTGAATTTAGGCGTCCAATATTTTTTCAAAAATTGAAATACACAAAACCTATTGGTTGAAGCGTACACACTAACATTTAGCGTAAAAATGCCGTCACATGAAATTTCACATGACAGAATCAACTTTTATTTTTTGGAATTTAACAAATATTTCAAAACCTATTAAGCTAGAAATTACGCAAAACAAAAGAAATCTGCACATTTGCAGACCCTATTAGTATGCATAACAATAAATAATCTAAGTGCAGTTAACCAACAACAAAATTTGATGGTGAAATTTTACTAAGCTTGCAAAAATGATGGTTAACTGAATTTGGCCGATTTATTTTAACCAAAAAAAACGCAGCTTATCAAAGTTTTTTTAGCTTGTTAAATTGCTCTCATTGTGTCCTGCAATACGCATGTCAAAAAACCAAAATTATTTAAAAATTCGCAAAAATACGAAAGTTTAGTTCTTCCGAAATAACTCTTCCATACTTAGGCTGTTTTGAAATTTGGGCTCGCAAAACTTTTTACATAGCTATTTTAGTGAAAATCCAATATAGCACATCAGTAATCTTTTTAAGCGCATACATTAAGACGATGACGCTGTTGCCAATTTTGACTTAAATAGAAAAGCTTGCTGTTACGTGGTGTCTAAAATTTTCAAAATTCACTCTTTTTAATTTTTTTCTGTTAACCACTTGTTATGCCTAATCATGCCATTCTGCACATTTTTTGTTTCAATCGTCATTTTGTACTAAAATTTAGTTCCAAATTGCAAATAAACGTTCTTTTTTCGTTTTTTGGAAATTAATGTTTCTTCTAAACCAGGCACTCTAGAGCTAAGCTGAGTGAATTATTGAGTGAGCACATTTAACAGCTACATTTGTTATGTGCATACTTTTTGTGTGTGTAATAGTCACAACGCTACGGGACCGTGAATGTCACTAAGAATTGCTTTGTTATTCAAAACTTATTTCAATGCTGCCGCCCAGCGTTTCTGACGCACAGCCAAGTGTGATAAATTATTTAAAAGCTCTTGCAAATCTGCAAAAGCACGTGCAATTTTTAAGTTTGTCAACTGCTAGTTTAGCAAATGCTCAAAAACAATTACATTTTAACGCTTATTGTCAACAATGCGCCGCTATATCGAATTTGGGCGTCGAATTTTTTTTAACAATTAAAAAACACATACCTTATGAGTTGAAGCGTACACTTTTAACATTCAGCGTAAAAATGCTGTCACATGAAATTTTTACATGACAAGTTGAACTTTTATTTTTTGGAATTTGACAAATATCTCAAAACCTAATAAGCTAGAAATTACGCAAAACAAAAGAAATCTGCACATTTGCAGACCCTATCAGTATGCATAACAATAAATAATCTAAGTGCAATTAAGCAACAACAAAATTTGATAGTGAATTTTCACCTTGCTTGCAAAAACGAGGGTAATTTAATTAAATAAATGAAACTCTATGTTTGTCAAACTATCAAAAACTATCAACAATAAAACCACCTACTATCACTTACAATAATAACAATTATCAACTATTATTGTTATGTAACGATACCATGTTATCGGTTACGGTACACACATAAATATTGTCCATGCATTTTATTTCTACATTAGCTGCCATTGCTAGCGAATGTCCAACGTTTAGGCGTGGGAAGCAAATTTTCTAGGTTCGGTGTTTAGTTATAAATGTCCGGGTCGAGATTGTGTAGGTAGCAAATGTCCTGGTGGAGATTGTGTAGGTAGTAAATGTCCGGGTAGAGATTAATGGTTAACTAACAAACTAATAGCATAACGTAGTACTAGTAGCATGCATGGTTAACATACATTTGCTACCTGGACGATTGCAACCCGCACATTTGCTACTCAAAACCCAACCTAGGACATATGCTACACATAGATAAAGTATAAATAAAACGTATCGACAATATTTATGAGTGTACTGTGATAACATGGCACCGTTTCAATAGTTTATTGTTGCTATTATTGTTAGCAGTAGAAGATAGTTTAAATAAAGGTGGTCGTTCGAAACTAACATTTAAACTTTATGTAGATAATTATTTAATTTTTAACCAGAAACTGTATTTTCATCGTAATTATGTCATGACAAAAGTTTTTGCTTTTTCTTTGGTGGTGATGTATAGTCATTGTTAGTATGCATACTTTTTTCTCCAATTCAACTTGTAGAAATAAGAATCCACAACACTACAAAGTAGAGGTCGAATAAAGTTAAAACAATGGAAGGAGAATACCATTTTTTGAATATGACGAATGCTAGTGAAAACGATGTGAACACGCTAGTTAAAATGCTGTTCACTAAGTACAACATACGACAACATCAAAAGTTATTTCATCTAACAAACGGGGCGTACGAGGATAAGATTGGACCAGTTAAAGACACACTGTGGGGTCCCAAAAACGAAAATTATTTAAAGTAAGTTTAGATATATTTTTGTAAAAGTGTTCGATCATGATTTCAAGCCTAAGAATTAGACTTTAGATAACCTTATAATTATGTACAGGATACCAGTTTTTTTAAGGACAACTGATGGAACAACTGCGGCGATAGAAGTTTAGCCGAAGCAATCTTTTTCCAGCATAAAAGGTCGTTTACTTCGTATGTACAACATACCGAAGAATAAACAGCGCTTAACTTATAGTATTGTTCAGCTGAAGGATGATTTCCTAATTCAAGACTACAATTTACCTTAAAATGCGACTTTTCCGAAGCCATGCATGCATTTTGGTCTGCAAATCAAGGAAAAAGTAGGTAATTCTACAATAAAAGTAAGTATTTTGATTCAAAAATGTACATTTACGCTGATAATGATGTTTCATTTCTAAGTGAAGTTGCAGTATGGATCAACGTTAACGGTGTAATGGATCAAGGCATTATTCTTTCGTCATGTGGAGGTGACGGAGAGCCCGTAGAAGCTCTTGAGTTTAATGCAAGTTACAGTGCTAGTGCTGAAGGTCATCCCGTTTTCACTATTACTTCCAGTATTTGCAACATGTTTCCAATCCGTCAGGAACCCTGCAAGTCAAAGTGCAATAGACATAAAAAAGGTAATTTAGTCATTTATGCGATCCCAAGAGCAACGGCTGAAGAGTTGATCACAATTGAAAAACCCGGTGCACCTTTACGACTGAGAAAACTTTCCTAACTCCTAAGTACGTTGACAGTGATGACACCGAAGACAGTGACGACAGTGAAGTCATCACCAACAACGACAACAGTGACGGCACTGACGACAGCAATGGCACTGGTGACAGTGACTTGGACGACTTTAAAACAAAACCTAGTCAAGCAAAATGCGCCGCAAATCAGAAATCTAAAGTCAGAAGTCCATCAGCAAAAACTTACAAATGTGAAAAACCCTTATGCACATTTACAACCGCACATCGCGAAAGTCTATATAATCATTCACAGTATTGCAATATATCATCTTTACCAAATGAGTGCCCTGTTAAGACATGCGCTTTTAAATTTTCAAGAATGCATCAACTTGATTTTCATCTACAGTCTGTTCATAGTCAAAAAATAGTTGTATCGCATCACAAGTTTAGCAATGAGTCAGAGTTAAATCATTGGAGAAATTAAATTATGGTAAACGATTATGTGAAGTTTTCTTCTCGCTTAAAGTCGAAAAAGCCAAAGCATGTGCTGTATTGTCAACGAAGCGGAGTCTACACCTGCAGTACTACTTCGGAAACGCGTAAAAGGCAATCTAAAAATGCAGCAAGCATTAAATGCGGTGTCTGCCCTTGCCTACTGCGACTATCGAGAAGAAAAAATGAAATAAATGTGACTTATTACGAAACACATCTTGGTCACACACAAGATCCGGGTAAAATTAGGCTCTCTCTGCCTCAAATGGAAGAATTGGTAGCTAATTTGAAGCTTGGGGTATCAAAAAAAAATAAGCTGTATTAAAAATTACATTGGAGAAACAGTTAATCGAATTGATATTTCTACCACCAAAGATCTGAACTATATCGCTAAAAAATTTAAAATAGGATTAGATAAGCAATATCATAGTAATGACGCTGATAGTGTCGATGCCCACGTCTGGCGTCTTCAGCACGAGAGAAACAGTATCCTTGTGTACAAACGGCAAGGTAAGCTCGATTCTTTGTATCCAAAAATTGAAGCAGATGACTTTTTACTAAGATACATGAGCACTGGCCAAGAGAACATGTTTCGTGAATTTGAGATGAACACTATATTTATCGACTCTACGCATGGTCCTAACCCATATGACTTACATTTGACAACAGTGGTAGTTACCGACGCTTATTTGCAAGGCTTTTCTGTTGCGTTTTTTCTTTACAACAGGAAAACACAAGACACATATGAAGCATGTTTTCAAGCAATGAAAAGCCGAACTGGTAACCTGCCCAGCAATTCATTAATGAGTGACGACGAAAAAGCCTTCTACAATGCATGGGCACTTGTGTTAGGAAAACCAGGGCGAAAACTGTTATGTGCCTGGCATGTTCTTTACAACTGGTCTAAGAATTTATCGTATGTTCCGTTGGCAATAAGAGATACAACAAATGCTCAACTGCAGGCCATCATGAGATTAAGTCATGTTCCAAATTTTAAGGTTGCTTTGGAGACATTTGTAACAAAGCTGAAACGGAATGATGACCTAAACAAGTTTGCGTCATACTTTATTAATAATTATGTCCCTAGATGCAAAGAGTGGGCCTATTGTCATCGCTTTTACGCCGGAGGTAATACTAATATGTACTTGCAGAGTTTGCACAAGAGGCTAAAACACGAGTATCTCAATGGCAAAATGACAAAACGCCTTGATAAAGGATTTAAAGCCGTGCTTGAGTGTCTAGCTGAGCTACAGCGGAAACAATTAGTAAAGCACTACAGAAAGACTATGACACCAAAAGATGATGCACTTCAAAAATTTCATGATAAATGTAAAGGTGTTTTTGCTTCCAAAGTAACACCATATCAAAACTATTGGACAGCTCCATCATTTGTTTCAACTAATAAGTTCCTACAGTACGAAGTAAGCGTTTCACGGAACCCTTGTCCTGCTTTAAAAAAAATACAAGATGTGAATTACAGTTTCCAGATTTCCACACTTGTGTTCATAAGTATCGGTGCACATGATTAAACATGGGTGTTTAAACAGTTATGTGCAAACAAATCCACCTTGTCTGCATTTTTTTAAGCAAAAAGGAAGTTGTACCTATACAGGAATCAAGTGATGATGAAATGGACCTTGTTGTGGACACTTCCTCTCACCAAAAAGTTGTTAAAGGGCGACTACAAGCCCATCCAGCTGATTTAGCTAATCTAACAAGAGTTAGTAATTTGTTAAATCCGACGGTAGTAAAAACCCAATTCGAAGAAGCATGTACCTTAGTTAAAGATGTTGAAGGAAAAAAAATACTCCAAAACCTGATTCAGAAAGCAAGGTTTGCGCTAGCAAGTCCCAACAACAATGACATCGTTCAAATGCCAATGACATCAACTGTGAAGAAACAACCTGCAAATACTTAAATAAAACTACAAAAAAGGTTTTTTAAAACATTTGCAACCCAGCCAAAAAAGAAGAAAATATCAGATCAGGATGCCTTAGCCCTACTTTCTAATGACAATATTGTGCAAGACCTGTGCAAAGTACGTCTTCTAGGGAAAACAGACTAAATCTTTGTACGGATGATGACTACGCTAATTTTAAATTGTCAAAAGTTAAGTTTTTGGAGTTTTATTTACATTTTTTAATTATAATTTAAAGCATGTCACATATTTACGCCATAATGGCCAGTTAACTACCGTATTGTATATATTTTAAGCGAACCAGTCGGGCCCAGACACCAAAGTCGGTTGCATAGAAGCTGTGTTGAACAAGTTAAGTAACCAACGTCTGTTTTGTACATAAACCTTCCTGGTACAGTGCTGACACAATTCACTTACAATTAAATCCAGTTAACTACCCCATTTGTTTTGTTTTTTTTGTAGACGCTGCTGGGCCCAGGTCTGTGAGGAGGGCCTGGGGGAAAAGTTGGGTTTGATTACTAGTTTTTATTCTAAACAGTAACAAAGTTAACTTAAGGCACGTTCATTAACACTTCAATAATTAATGGGTGCTTACAAAAGGCCAAGAAGGAGAAATCGGATTGCTGCATTGTGTTTCTTGATGTTAGTAAAGCTTTCGAAGAAACATCTCATTCTCACACCAGTAACACACTTAACACAAAACTGATTCCATCACACCCTCGCACATTAGTCTTACTGCTAATGGAGAATAATGAGGCACAAATTCAAACAAGTAAAGGCATTTCACAATCAATTTTAGTAAAAAAGGGCGTTTTTCAGGGGTCTACTCTATCTCCACAGCTGTTTAACATCTCAACTGACCATGTGATTAGAGCTCTTAATGAAATTGAAGTAAGTAATGCATATGGATTTTCCCTTCACAAAGACGTTTCAAAAGTTGCTGGACGAGGGTTTGCAGATGACATAGCTCTTGCATCAGAGTCCATTGAAGGAGCCAGACAGTTGACAAAAATTGCTATTGCTGAATTCAATAAGGTAGGGTATCAAATTAATATCAATAAATGCAAAGTTATAAATATTAAGAAAGAGAAACTTTGTGAAGAATCACTTATGGTCGATGACAATAACACAATTGAAGCGATTAAAGAAGGCGAAACAGTTAGGTATCTTGGGGTTAATTTCAAGAATGAAATATCGTTTGATCCTGCAGTACTTATAAAATCGTTTTTCAAGGATTTACAAAATCTTGTTGAAACCCCTATGCTGTATCCCAATCAAAAAATTGCAATCATTAATCAGTATTTATGGCCTTGTCTTACGTATTCCCTACAAACTCCCAAAAACATTTCTTGAAGATCTAGACAAAATTATTAGAAGTTCAGTGAAAGAAATACTAGCGATTCCCCATGATTCTCCGAATGCTTTATTGTATACCTCTAAACGATTTCGAGGTCTCCAAGTAATAAGGGCAACATGGGAGGCTTTTGTACAACATTATAACATTTGTGTTGTTTTGCTGAGTTCAAATGATGAATATATGCCTTTTGTGCGAGACATCTAAGGGGAAATGGAAAGTTGTATTCGTGCTGTTCAGTTGAATCCTGATGAAATTCAAGTTGAGTTGGATTCTCGCCCTAAAACGAAACCAGGAAAAATACTTCGGGATTGCCTAAGGAGCCAAGAGTTTGAAAAATAGTGCACATTTCCACTTCGGGGACAAGGAGTGGTAATGTATAAAGATTGTCCTTATGCAAACAAAATTATTATTGATAAATGTGGACTTACTTCATCAGAGTGGGTGAATGCATTAAAAATGAGTGCCAATGTTTACCCAGTTGAAGCTATACCAGGTCGTTCTCTAGAATCTACCCTTTGCAGACACTGTAAAGAGAAAGAAACCCTCGCTCATGTTTTGGGGAAATGTCATGTGGGAAGCTTACTGAGAAACAGTCGACATCATTAAGTTCGGTCAATCATTGCCAAGCATTTAAGGACCTTGGATTGGAATGTGTTTGAGGAAGTAACAGATGGGGCTTCTAAACGCGTGGATATTATTTGCTGGAGAACGGAGTCTAAGACTGGTTATATCCTGGATCCTACAATACGCATGGAGCAAAATTCCGATCAGGCAGATGAAGTTAATATTGAAAAACAATGTCATTACAATCCATGTATTCCCTACTTTTTGGAAAAATACCAACTCAAGAAGTTAGAAGTTATTGGTTTGCTGGTGGGAGCTCGTGGCACGATTCCGGAGTTTTTTGAGTCCTTTAGGAAACAGATGCGACTTCCTTCTAAATTAGTAGAAGAAATAGTAATTGCGACTATCAGAGGCTCTTGTCGAATATCCCACAATCATTTATATAACATGAATTTATCTAACAGTTAGTGTAGAGTTAATAAGTATAAAACATTTTTGTTATATTTCTAAAGCATTTTTCTTATTTCTATAACTGTGTGTTGTTCTTACTGTGTCTTTATGGCAAGCGTTAATGTAACGTCAGTTGTAAATAAATATTTACTTTCTCTCTGTTCGCCCTCCCCCCTTCCCCCTAGATCCCTCCTCACCTCTAATTTCGCGCCGCCTCGCCACAGCTTTTGATCCGGGCAATATTTTATTTCGTGTTCTGGGGGGAGCAGCTATAGAAACCTGATGGTGTGACCCAGACTACGCAGGAGTGTTTCAACACTCCCAGCGTTTTTGCTATATTTCATGCAAATGTTTCCCAACCTTAGGTGTCCGGGGGACTATGGTTGGGGGAAAAAGGTATAACATTTTAGAGCTACAAATCGACCAGGTAAACTACTCTGCCCTAGTTAGGAAGACATTTGTATTCGTAAATCTATACCTTCAACCCAATATCGTCTGTGAAGAACTAAATTGACCCACATCCATTTTTAGCTACAAGCAATATCTACAAAAATATTCAAATATCACCATCTTGAGAGCATTTAAATAGTACATTTTGCACCTTTTCAAAAACATGCGAATGGAACATTTAACAGTCCGGGGTCAATGCTTCGAAGGGGGGATTTCCAGGGGGAAAATGTCCTACAACCTCTTGAACACCCCATTTTCCGTAGACTGGCGCTGTGCCCAGGAAGTTGATGTTCTGTACAATTTCGACTTTAGTAGTTTTAGACTTTAGTAGAATTTGAAGAACTTAATTTAGCACAATTCGAGAAATGTTTGATAAGTCTCGTCCAGGACGAGGAGTTACGTCCAGATTCTATTCCTGAAAACCTCCGACCTCAGAAATATTTCAAGGGAAATCGGACGAGATTTGTTGGTTAAGGATGAACTTGTTGTTTGGACAAAAGCCAAACGTTCCAGGGGACTCTGGGTCTGGCATGTACAATACGTCATATTTCAGAGCTGTTCTTATAACTTTCAACTAATGGTAGTCTCAAGACATAAAGAAATATTTAGTTATGAAGTACACGCTTAAGCGTGGTAGTTAGTGTGGTTGTAGGACATATTCCCCCTGAGAAAATGGATTATTAGGGATTGTCAGATCGGAAAAACTGCCGCAGGCGTCGATACTATTATTAATCAGAAAAGATTCCATGACGCAACAGATGAGAAGAAGAAATTGTACTGTATCTATATTGCCATTGGACACAAGAGATGTACTGCAGCTCATATCGTTAATTTATAAAAATACTTATGTGAAACTTTATTAAAAACACAATGTGAAAAATTGGTGAAAAGGTACAAATGCGTACATCTTTCATCTGCGGATCTTCTTCGTGAAGAAGTTGCTTCAGGTTCCACAAAGGGGAAAGAACTTAATGAAATGATGCATAAAGGTATTTTCGTACCCCGAGCTGTCGAATAGCAGATCTGCTAATCATAAAATGGGGTTTTGTATCTTTGAATAGATTGCACCATGTGCACTGATTCTGTACTTTGATGTTGCCGACGCAGTAATCAAAAAGCGCATGGAAACCTTCCACCAAGTCTCTTTGCCTGTTTGTTATAGATAATGTGGAAAGTTATGCTGTTAAAGTAGCTACAATTAAAGCCAGTGGTACCGCCGACGTGGGAAATTAAATTTCCCTTTAACTATGACTGGTCGATTGACTTATTACGTAAGAGCAGCTTTCATTTATTTTATTTTCGCAGATCGATTTCTTAAAAGTACCTTATGTCCTCAGTTTTTATAACACGTTTTTGTAAATACTGTTTACAGGTACCCATATGGCCCTCACAGTCAATTTAAGCAATTGGATAGTCATTCACGTTCAGTGGCAAGGCTGTGTAGAAGAATTTGTAATAATGGTAAGGTATTAATAGCATAGCACTAAACAAAAAAACTTACTTTCTAGGGTACTACAAAATAATTTAAGTAAAACAAAAAGTAGATGCATTAGATGCCTATATTTGCATTATTTTCTTGAAAACAATGATTTACTTTTGCACTTCAGTGCACTTGTCTATACCATTAGTTAAATTCATTAATTTTTACTTAGTAGTACACTGCGACATTTCCATTTGGGGTGTTGTTTGATAAGTCTTGTCCAGGATGGGGGGTGCCCCGTATGTACTCTTCACTGATCTTTAGACTACGACAGAAGGTTGGCAAGACGTATCAAAGAACACCCGGAAAATTACGCAATTGGCCCCCTCCTCTAGATAAATTAAATATTTTCTTAGTTTCTGTGTATTGTTTGTTGGAAGAAAGTTTGGGTGACACAATGTTTGAAGCAAATACTCGTTACTTTCCAGGAATAAGCTTATGCTAGTCATTATTATTAAAGCAGGCGTGCTTGGGTGAGCGGTTAGGAATGCAGACTGTAACGAAATTTACAGCCTCAGACCCGGCTTCGATCTTCGGCCACTGCTAATCGTTTACGGCTCGGTGTTGTACGGTAAACGTCACTGGATGGTTGATTGAAACCCAATCTCCTTCGGTGCTCCTTAGTGACCACTACTTACTGTAAGGGCCTAGGGAATGGGACTCCTTTACTGTGGAGGAGGGGACGGGGATAGGTGAAAGGGTACAAAGACTGAGACGATCTAACGCGGTAGCCTCCTATTTCCTCACCCACAGTGACTGGTTGAGTCCGGTTGTATGAACTTCGGTTAAATCGACCCAATGAATAAATTATTATTATTATTAGTCATTATTATTCTTATTCGCTTATGCCAGCGACTTATGGAATAAGTTTTGATTTTTACAAAGTTGAAGGTAGTTTTGGGATCGAATTAGAGGATAAGCTGAAAGCATAAACTTTAATTAATTAAAAATTGACCACCATTATGACGGCCTCATTTTAATATGTTTCTATACTGATGGTTATTGTTCTTCCAAATATGAATGACGTGACTGACTATACTATTGATGGAGTTTAAACTACCAACCAAAGGTGTGCCCATACATAGATTGTAGGGTAGGAAATAGGGTAAAAAGTAGGGTGGAACAATGTTTTTGAAAAAAATAGGATAGGGTGTAGGGTGGGTTACATCGGTAAAAAAAAGTAGGAAGGGTAAAAGGGTGCGGAAAATAAAAAATAGGGACCCTTAAAGGGTAACAAATTTAACTGAAAATAATTTCTTTGATTTCCGTGGTTAGCATAATGACCAGGGCTTTTTTCATGTTGGGACGATTACTTGCTTTACTGTAAATGTAATTTGGTAAAAAAGACAAACTTGTATATTGTACCTAACCAACATATCGTCCGTCAAAAATAATTTTGCTATAAGTCTAACGGAAGTTCACTAGACTTTGACAAAATATTTCTTTCTTTACTGATACCAGACTGGTCCGGGTGTTTCTACCTACCTGCACGTAGTCTCAGGCAGTAGTCTCAACTAAGTCACTTTTTGCGATAAACCTATTCTAGTAAATTATTGTCGTTTCCGTCCTCTATTATTATCGTAACCAATTCAGATTCTTTAGACTAGTGTATGACCTAGGTTAAGTCAAATTACGATTTTACGAACGCAAGTAACTAGGTAGGTAGGTATCACATACACTCCCGTAGAGGCACAAGGCCTATGGGAGGAGGTGAGAATTTATTTTCCAGATAAATATAGACAAATTACAATAAATAAATACAATTTATGTTAAGCATTCCTTTTTAGCTATTTATGAGCTACAAAGAGAGTCGACATGTTTGGTTTTGAATTTTAGATGTTTTTTCCTCTGCTCAGGACTAACCCAAAATAAATTGATAAATGTTCGCTGGAGTATAAACTAAAGTTCTGGATATTAAACAATAATTACAGTAAATACAAATTAGTAATCAGAGTAAAAATAAATATAAATCGCGAATATTTGTTTAGTCCAGGAGACAAGATAAGGTCCAGAATGGTGGTACGGTTGCATGGAGATGTAGCAAAGGCACAAAAAAAATACGTTAGGTTTTTTGTTTTACTTCTCCTTTTGAATTAGTGATCCATTGTTGCTTATTTTCTCCATCTGTGGTGTAGAGCGTGGATTGCCGTATATAATAGGTCATTGTAGTCTGAGATTGTTTCATTTGTTGGGCAAAAGCATTAAGTATGACACGTATTTTGTTTTCCCTGGGCGAACGGGCCATAGCAATAGACACATGAGCTGTTCGAACGTTGTTGGCCAGTTGTTTCTTTGCCTGTAGAATTTCATGAAGATCTCGTTCTTGCACCATACAAAGTTCCATCCGACGTGGGGCATCCGGTTTTTTCGGTCCTATTCGTTTTACAGAGTCGATGTCAATCGTTCCAATGTCCAGTGTTGCAAGCAGTTGACATACAGTAGAGTATGATTGCCGATGTGTTTCATTATGTAGTTCAGGAATGCCAAAAATTACCAGTTTTACAATTGAGTTGACGAGAAATAAATTCTTGGTTTCGTTCAATTTTTTGTATTTGTTGCTGCATTAGAACAATAGTTTGGCACAGTGGAAGCATTTGCTGCTCAAGCTCATTAATTTTTGCTGAGAATGTTGTTGTCAGTTTGTAAATTTCTTGTTGGATGAATTAAGCCAGTGAGGCAATATCCGTCGGAAGCGAAACTGGAGTGGATGCCGTTGTCGATAGTGCAGGATTTGCAAATGGATTAGGTACTGCAGTAACGGATGTACCTTGCGAGTTAGCCATAGTTGAAGTATTAGAAGGAGCAAGTATGACAGGAATTACTTTCTTAGGTTTAATAAGCACGGGTGCACGTTTAGATGATGGTAGGGGTGGCGCCGTTGTACTTGGTTGTAAACTGCGTTTGTTGTCTTTGGTTCGTGGTGTAAGGGGTGATCCGGTTGATGTGATATTAGTATTACTGCGGGTCAGTCGAGGGGCTGGGTTTGGTTGACGTTGGCTAGAGAATACCATGGAAAGGAATGTTAAAGACGGATTGCGTGGCACTGTGTGTGTCAGCAGTTTCCCCCTTGACTGAATGTGTAATTTAAAACTTCACAATTATTTCACTTTTTTTCCCCAATTTTCACAGACTAGACCAAGCACATAACGTAAACAGCATGACCGGAGGTGAGCCGTAGTCAGTGTTCTGCAATAGTTAACTTTATGGCATGAAGCTCGTTTTTCACAATGTGAACTATTTTAAAAAAATCGTAAGCTCAAACGCGCTTCATCGCGCTTCGTCCAGCTTTTGTGAAAATCTTTTGAGCTTCGTTGAGCTTCATCGCGCTTCGTTGAGCTTCATTTTTCCACTTTTATCTTTTTTCCACCTACCGACTATGTCGACCCCCGACGATAGGTAAAATTTTTTGTCGTGCAATGTACTTTACTTTAAGGCTTTAACAAGTATTGATATGGAAAGAGTTATAGTGTATAATATATTGAAATATTAGTGTGCATACTATTGTCTTTTAAATTATATTTATTCAATTCAAGATTAGACGATTATTCTATTAGTTTAATAGTACATATTTAGTGTATATAAATATAAATTAATAAAGTTCAGTTTGTCTACAACAAATATCGAAATCTGTTGAATATGAACCATATACTTCTATACTTGTACTGTTCATGTTTATAGTAATAGTATTATGTAAATTTCAATAAAATAATTAAAAATAATATAGCATATAATTTGTTAAGGCATAGTCTGTCCGGCATATACATAAATAGTGCATTCAGCATTATCACTTACTCTTAAAAACTTTAAAACTTAAAGAAAAAAATAAATAGTATGCACCTTGACTTCGTATAATATTAATTTAAATTTTAAAAGCAATATATTTAGAGCTAAAATTTGAAACTATACAAAACAGATTAAAAAAAAAAGATAAATTGCATCTATCGCATGTAACTCGATGTCACTTGTCATCCAGATCCAACTTCTTACAA
Source organism: Dicyrtomina minuta (assembly GCA_949802685.1). Classification (NCBI taxonomy): domain Eukaryota; kingdom Metazoa; phylum Arthropoda; class Collembola; order Symphypleona; family Dicyrtomidae; genus Dicyrtomina; species Dicyrtomina minuta. Next base: position 142,073 of record CATKUY010000408.1, on the reverse strand, counting down.
ACTGAGTCGCGTCTCCGTCTACTTCCGTTACTGTTACCGTCACTATTCCGATTCCGATGTCCAGTAAAATTGGTAGTTAACCCAATAGAACGTATAAATTTTTCGTCGTCGTTGTCTGAGTCCGAGTTATTCAATCCAGACTCAGACTCGGAGTCAACAATTGAAATATCTCCGTCACCCTTGGTTTCAGTGTTCCAACTGCTACTAGCACTAGCGCTGGCTGTGTTGGTGTTAGTTGGATTGTGCAAAAGCATATGCTGACGAAAAACGTCCTTTCTACTTAATACAGCATCACAAATTGAGCATGCATATTTAATGCGAGCTTTAGTCTGAGGGATTTGTTTCTTGACTTTGACTTCGTCCTGGTCCTGGCTCTTGGTCTTCACCTTAGCCTGAGATGTCCACGTCCCTGCTGTTTTTGCTAGTACAGAATCTGGTGTTGCATTTTTGGTTGAAGTCGGGGTCAATATATTGTTGCTACATGTATTCTCATCTATATCGTCATCCCCAACTCTAACACAACTACTGTAGTTTTCTTCACCGTTTTGCTGCTGATATGTTGGCTTATTATAATGAAGCAACCAATGTCTACGAGTGGATTGAGAGTGTTTTAAAACAACTCCGCAACCGCTATAATTACATGAATAGGTACATCATTGTTTCAAGACTATTTTAGTAAATTGCTGATTAATAATATCACGTGGCACAAGGTCGGCTGAATTAAAATGTACGTTAATAACTCCAGCGTCGTTTTTATTAATAGTGCAACTTTTGATATTAGCATATTCACTGCGTTTGCTGTCATCTTCATCTTCATTCCTAATGTCAGCGTCGTTCTGTTCGCTTTCACTGTTATAAGCGTGAATAGAATTGGCATCAGGAGTAGAATTATTGGTACCAGGAGTAGAAGCGGGAACCGATACAGGCGATACATTAGCTTCATTTAGTTTGAGTTGTTTTAGTAGTGGTGATGGCGTAAATAAACCCAAACTTGAAGATGACAGACTTTGAGAAGGTTGCGCTGTTTTTAACTGAGGTGTCAACAATGTAAGTTTGGGTGGTATTTGAAGTGAGTTCATGACTGGAGTAACAATAGGTGACATTTTATTTTGTTGGATTACTTTAACACGCTTTGGACTCTGTTGAAGTGCCAACCTAGATTTGAGAACTGTCAGGACCGCTCCGTTGTTAGATGGTTGTTGAAAATGTTGTAATACGGATGAAGAAAGAGAAACTTTTTGTTTCGTATCCTCCATATTTTCAGTAGCTCAGCTCAACTTCCTTTAAAAATTGAAATTTGGTTTTGTTTATTTCAATATATGCATTTGTTTTAGTTTAGTTACCCATTTATGTACTATTACTATTTAGTGCTTCCAAATCCAATGTATAATTGGTAAGGTTGAAAAATCTGACATAATTTCTGGTGTTCCAACCCAAAGTTTGGAAAAAGTAGGATTTGGAAATCAAAAAAATATGGGTCCACTGTGTTTAAAAATATCTAATTAAAGTAGTTTTAATTGCTTACCTCTTACTTAAAATAGTGCTTTAATAATAATTGCAATTGGAATCACCAATCTGAATTAGAAACAGTATAACTGTGAAAGTTGAATGGTAATTAAACTGTGTAATGCTGAATGCAAACTAAGTTAGGTTGGGTTACTTCGGTTGTGGTTGTGGTAGTTGTGGTATAAGTTGTCAGTGTGCAAGTCACTTAGTTACGTAAGCCTAATTAAATACTTGTATCTAGTTGTTTAGTACCTAATAGTTGATACATCTAGTCATAAGGCAAAAACAAGTTACTAAAGTCAGCCAATTCTACACTACCGTGTGTATACCCATACTTGCAACCTTGATTCTTTGGTTTACGTCTAAGTGCCAGGTATACACACAAATTTTTTTAGGGCGTTGTTTGGAATTTGGAAGTTCAAACTACTGTATAGTTATAGAACCTAATACTGTATAGCTTATATTATTAGGAATGTGAATGATTATGTATATATCACAGGTGCTTGTATTGTATTACACAATACAATATAGCAAAGTGTGGGGTTTTTACTTCATTAAAATAACAAAGGATAAAAAATGAGGCATAGGGTTCATTCTATGTTAATATTGTGTTATATTAATAATTTGTTTATTTTTATTATTTTTATTAATTCATTCTTTATTTTCGAAATATTTATTATTTATTAATTTAATAATATTTTATATAATTAACTAGCCAATGTATTATATCCTAATATGATATAATTATAGTATTATATTAGATTTGGTATTTCCACAATTTCAAGTTCCAGTACTTTTCAACTTTTCATTACTTGTCAACATGGTACATTTTAACCTTAAGCACATAGGTACTTAGGTACTTTGAATTTGAATGCACAAAATGTCAAAAATATATTACTGGGCTCGCTAATGTTAAAAAAATTTACCACCCCCAAAAACTTTCAGGGACCAAAGCTCGATTGTGCTTCATCGCGCTTCGTCCCGCTTCGTTGAGCTTGGGTAAAAATTGTGTAAGCTTCATCGCGCTTCGTTAAGCTTCGAATTTTACACATTGATTGAACTATTTGAGTTCACGAACTATTTTGGGCATGTTAACTTTAATATGCAGAACACTGGCCGTAGTGAAGAGCTATCGTTTAGTATATAGCTGATGAGATTCGACAGTATATTTCATGATGAGATAGGCGAAATATGAGGAGCGAAGAAATCGATATGTGTCACCGATCGTGGCTCAAGTCGAACTCACGCAAGTAACTATAGTTTTCTATTTAGTTTTAACTATCACAGATTATAAAGTTCCGAATGTAAATTTTCAGTGTGAAAGTAATACTTGTAATACTTTAATCTTTGATACTTTAATAAATAATTTACTAGTTAAATCAAAAATTAAAAATAGAATATTTGCTGTAATAATTACTGTCTAGTGACAGTGATTATTACTGCTAAACTTCAAGTTCAAAAGCAGCTAAAAATAAATAACATAGGTGGGTAGGTACATTTACGAAAATCATTTCTTCAAAAATTGTTTTTGGCTACGGTAAAAATGGAATAGGGGCAAAGTTACGTTCGTTGTAAAGCCTGTACTTAGGAATAAGTTCTGCGAAAGATGTTCAACAAAATTTGTTATGAAGTATGTAGTTTTAAGTTTCATTTTTTGATTGAATTTGTTTTTTAAATAAATAAACTCTACTGCGTAATAAAAACATACTTGCACATTAGCATAAATTTTGACATTATTATAAAAATGAGTGTAATTGTAGAAAAAATAGGGTGATTATAGGGTGGGCCTTGAAAAAGTAGGGTGATTATAGGGTTTGCCTCAAAAAAATAGGGTGAAGTAGGAAGGGTAATCCATAAAAAAATAGGGTAGGGTACTCGATAGGGTGCGAAATTTATTTTTTATAGGGTCGATTACCCTATAAGGGTGCGGCTTCAGTTTGCCCACCTTTGCTACCAACTACGAAAACAATCCGTCTTTACTCCCCGTAACCACCCGATATCCCGACAATCCACGACATCATCATCATCCTCGTATGGTATACGGACATTCTCCAATGACCAATATCAAATATTATTGCTGGAAGGAAGCCTAAGCGCATTCTTATGATAATGTGTATATTAGGGGTGTTGTTTGATAAGTCTTGTCTAGGACGGAGTCATATGCCTGTAGTAGCTCCATGTAACCCCTGATTAGTGCAAACAAGGAGTTGCCTGTGGTCAATTGTTAAATTGACAACAATTGTCAATTGTCAAACACCAACAACAATCACAACTGGATCTTGGGTCCCAACTACTACAACCCCAGCAAGTCGCAAACCTATAAGAGTAAATAGTGCCAGTACTGCCACAAGTGGAAGTGGGATGGAATTAAGAAGCAGTGGGAAAACTCATTTGAACTCTGAAACTGGAACCGGAGCTGAAGCCAATGGCACTAGTGCCATTACACCGAACACTGTTAGAAGTAATCACCGTGTTCAGCGATGGCATGATAATGACATGGAATCTGCTGACACCACTTGAATTTCACACCACTCCTGAGAATCACAACATCTCACCCACAAGTCCAGCTGATGCCAATAATAATAATGTTACTGCTGGCTTCGAATTCGAAACAATTACGCTCACCTCTTCAGATTCAGACTCCGATTCGGACGACGACGATCCCCAAAATGATATTCATGAAATGGAGAAGCTGGCACGCACAGTGAACCCCAACAAAGAAAATGTAAATCAAGTTTTGAAACATTTTGGAGGAGTTCGAGGTCACAGTTGTAACTGCGAAGAAGCAAGAAGGCCAACCCCCCCTCCCCGTTTAGGCTCCTTACAATCAAAATAACCAAATGCCATTAGATTTTAGTGCAAATTACAAAACTGCCTGCTGGCATAATACTCATACTGCCGAATAACACCCCAAGTGAGGTGTTCTTTGATAAGTCTTGTCCATGAAGGCCCAATATTTTGAGCATACTAGCAATAGCACCAATGTTGTAAATGTGGCTCATTAGTTCACTAACAGGGATTTTATGCGGTCTTCTAATTCGAGTTAGGAGAGAGCTACGGGATATCCGAAAACCTTTGGGTTCTTTGATATCTCAGGACCGGCTCTACGTGATATGTAATATGCACGATTATATGGAGGGATTTGATTAGCAAAGAGTATGAGCTTACTGCTAGCAATGCTATATGGGTGGGGAGGGTTATGATGCGCTTTCCCAAACTATAATATTATGAGCCTTAATTTTAGTTTATAAATTAATATTCTAAATATGAGAAAATGAATATCACACAAACCGGTATGCAATCATAAAACACACATTGATTATATGCTAGTTTTCAAGGTCTTATGGTTGCATTGTATTTATTTTAAATACTTTTAAATTAACGGCAGTCGTAGTGCAAAAAGGAAAATGTAAGTTAATAAACTTTACGGGCTCGTAACCATTAAAATAAATCAAAATCAACGGGAGACGTTTCCCAATTTCGCCGTACGAAATATGACAACAAATATTATTTACCTCGTAGGTTATGACTGAGCCGGACGGATCTGAGACTTCCTTCGTAAGAGTATTTTAGCGGGTGATCGTATCTTCCCTAATTCTTCGCTCTGTAAGCGTAATTAAACTTCCTATTTTCTCGCTCCGTAAGCGTAAACTATAATTCCCCATAGGAGTGACCCACGGTCACAAATATGATATTCCCTAACGCTTCGCCGTAGCGACGTAAAATCTTTTCCTCGTAGGATTATCTTGGGTCCTTATTTGTGTCCTCCCGAGTGGAATGTCTTGCAGTTTTTGAAGCATGTTCTGAATATTATATTTTGAGTTTGGAAATGGATTATCATACTCGACGGCTGATTTAAAGTAATTCTTAATAACTTTATCTGTATCTTTCTTTCTTCCTTCTCTCCTATCGTTAATGGAGCTACGGCTATGGTTTTTAGGTTTTTAAAACACGTGTAAATAAAAAGTTTTGCAATTTTCAAAAAAATGTACCGTAAAGCTTCTAATAAACTTTTGGGGCCATTATAACTCCCGGGGTCTCATAGTAACATATATATATAACATACATATAACCTAACCTAACATATATACCATATATATATATAAGAGTTGTTAAGCAAAACGGGATAAATAACCATATTATACTTATAATATTGTTCTCAAAGGTGGGCTGATTATCAGTGTCAGACAGAAGAATATTGAGTCGACAGGGGAAAACTTCCGCGAATTAGTTGGTGGCTGTTTATTCCTCATTCGTTTTCCTACGATGGATTGGACCTGGACTGGTGCTTCCACAAAATATAATTGCTGAGTTTTTCTGAGCGTTCTACGTTCTACTTTGATTTTTATTTTCTAGGCCTAGAAACTTTTTGGTCCCAGTTTATAACGTATTCAATCCAGCTAGCAGTGGTTAAATTTCTATCTTCTCTAGAATTGTTTTAAATTCGTAATGACAATTTATTGTAACACTAATTGTATATGTTTTGTATGATGAAAAGGTGCGTTAGGTTAGTAATATAGTACCACATAATAAGACACCCAAAACTTCAGCAAATAAAATTTTCTTTTCATTCGCTTCCTCAGAATTTTAAAGATTTGTTGTATTGAAGTTATGCATAATTTATTTTATTCTTTTTTGAATTCCAACATTCCTAAAATTCCCTATTTGTTTGCATAAGCTTTCTGTGTAACATAAGACATTATGTAAGTAAGTACGAACCGGTAATAATTATTGCTTTAGTAATTTTATTCAGCATTTTCATATTTTCTACCAGGAAAGAGTATTTTCTGTTTTGCACCTAAACTACGTTAATGTGACTTTACTATTTTCTATACAAACATATTACATAAATAAAACATATAAATAAGCTGTTGTTCACTGACAGGGGTGGCAGGTGGCAGGCATCCAGTCGCCTGTACTTAAGGAAAGAAAACAATAATGTTTGCTTAAGAAGTTTCATCATTGCATATTGCATTACACTTGCAATAACGAGTAACAACAATTATTTGTTTGAATAATTATTATTACAAAATAATTAATAATATAAGAAACCAACTATATACTAATAGTCTGGGAAGTCAGAACGATAATTACGAAATTAAAAAATCTGTGGCTACAACAGAGAAAAACATATCAGCAGTACTACTGTTGGTGTGTGCCGTAGTGTACTCATTACTGGTGTAGTGTCTACATATAAGAAAAAATCCCTTGCTACACATGTATAATACAACATAATTGTACTATTTATATTTACATCAAGTTGATTGCCTGTTGTCTAATTTTTAAAACAAGCTGAGTTCAATTTTTAAAAAATAACTTAAAAATAAATATGGGCAAAGTAAGGCAGGTTGCGGAAATATTACTTCAGATGAAAATTCCTTTATCATCGTCATCTTGATCTTCTGATTCCACAGTGAACGTGAATCTATTTATGACGACCCCGCCTCCGGATACAACATCCATGAAAATAAGTGCTAACTGTTTGTGATTATAAAACAAAAACCAACATTTTATTAAAATTCGAACGGGAATTACATATAAATGTAAACTCTAGGTAAGCATCTTACTCGAACGTGCACGTTTTATGTATAGACTTACATTTAATTATTGTTGTTTTCTAAGATATTCTCATATTTAGCAAGATAATTTAACAGATTCACACAGCTTCCTGTTAATATTTTCTGTTTCATTATATTCACCACATCCTTCAGTTTTGAACCCGGGTTAACTGACCAGTAGATTAGTTAGGTTAAAATCAGTCATCATCGCCAGAACATAAGGATGAGTCCCTACGTCTTTTTTTCCCTTTCTTTCTGACTTTGCGTCTCTTTGTACCCCGGATTTTGAGTATAACAAGATCATCGCTCCGGACCAGACGAATTCTTGATTTGGGCTTTAGCTGATTTTTTTCGTCAGCATGAGCCAGCTGACTGACAACACGGCTCTCATCTTTATGTTTTATAGAGCGAGCTCCATAGTGAACATTGTAGCCCACACTAAGAAGGTCTATCACATCTTTGTTCCACTGCAATTGTTAAATGGTATAATTAACAATTAAATAGTACAAGCTATGTATGTAGCACGCATCATGTATGGTAGTAATAATTAATTATTGTTAAATAATTATACGCAAAAACCAATGAGATACCTTAAGTTTTACGGAATGCTTCTCCATAGTCTTCTTTGCCAAAAACTCCAATTCCGTAACCACCAACTGGTACAGTTCAGTTTTAGAAAAAGGCCAAAAGAAAATAAATTCATTTATACGCCCAAGAAAATCTCCTTTAAAATGAAATTTTAAAATTTTGCGTACGACATTCTCTTGAAACTCAGATGAAACTGTAATTGTTGAGGACAACTCCTTTTTAGTTTCCGCAGCATCTTTCTGTTGGGTCAAACCATATTGGGCAATTTCCTCACTGGCTTAATTGGATGTCATAACAAACAAAGCATCTTTGCATACAATTTTCTTTCCCAGTCCATCTGTAATGCGACCCTGTGGTAATTAAATTACAATTAAAACCTTGCAAGATAGGAAGATACAAAAACTAACAATTAAAATAAGCACCTTGCGAACTTTATTATACTTTGGTTGTCGGACAAACTTTCCCTGGACATTTTCCCCCAACAATTGTCAAACTTAATACTATCTTCTGTGCAATAAGAATTTACAATTTGCAATTTACGCTAAACAGTTGTGCATAAAATACAACACTATTATTTTTTTGAGTACTTTCGTTGAAATTGTAATGCATTTAGAATTAATGAAAACACATTACCCAATATTTCATAAACCATCACTTTATCTTAAAACACTGCACTTCAGTAACTTGAGCATGTTTTAAGGGGGAAATTTTTTTGAGGAAACAATTTTTAGGGGAAAATGTCTAGGAAGACCCTGCCCGTTTACCCTTACTTCATCGAAGAGCTGTAATAGTACAGTTAGAACGTCGGAATGAGCTTTCTTAACTTCATCAAAAAGAACAACCGCGTTTGGGAATTTAGACAAGCGAGAAGTAAGCTGGCCACCCTGTTTATGACCAACGTAACCAGGTGGTGACCAAATAAATTTGGCTACCTCTACATTTTAAAATAAAATTAAGATGCATTTTATATATTTTAAAATGCCGTGGAAAAAATGATTTCGAAATATTATTGTAATAGTTAGTTTACGCACAGAATGTTTTTCCTTATACTCTGACATGTCAATCCTAATAAAAGCATCTGCTTTCCCTTTAAATAAATACTTAGCTATCTGCTTGGCTAATTCAGTTTTCCCGATTCCAGATGATCCCAGAAACATAAGAACAAGCGGATGCTTATTATTAATCCAATCAATCTCGTTCCGGCGTAGAGCTAGAAAAAAGTATACAAAGATGTTTTTGTTAAAGTCAAAATAACTAGCTCTACAAATAACAAAATTGCTTTACAAATAAATTACATGCTTTTTTTTTAAATTAATAATTATGATTGATAATTGATTCGCTTACTTGCAGCTACAGTATTAATCGCTTCTTCTTGTCCCACAATAACTTCCTTAATTCGTTGTTGCGAAGACATACTTTGACTTTTTTTTTCTCCTCTTTCTTTCCAACTTGTTTTTGTTTGTCACTTTTCACTAAATTGTTTTTAACAGTATACTTTGTACAATACATAATTTCATCGTAGTTAATATTTTGAAAGCTTATAAGTAACCTTTCACGTCTCACTTTATTATTGGTCAGCAGACCTCAAACAAATGTAAATATTCATCTGGTGAAATTCATTTGTGCTGAGTGAGAGACATGGATGATTTTATTTTTAGCCCCTTAGACCCATTCCATGCCTCCCATTGATTCCATTGGATCATACCACAACACATTATTGAAATCTCACATACAACGCTTGAATTGTGCAAGGAAGAAAAACCGAGAAATTCTCTAAATGTGCGACTTATAAAACTACAAATAATCAGTCGTCGTAGCCGTAGCTGGTTCCTGACCAGATATTTTGATGACATCAAAATGAACATAATATAAAAAATTTTTAATTTTCATAATTTTACTTCTGGACCAAATCTTTTATTTCTTCAAACGTATATCCAACATGTCACCATAGGAACCTGCCAATAGAATGAACGTCCAATCATCTACAACTTTTTTCTATACCCTTAAATGCGAGCAACGGTGCAAGTTATAGACCTGAAAGAAAATTGTGATGCAAAAGAAAGAGATCACACACTATTCCATGATTACATTTCCTCTTATGGTTTTATTATTAGTTCATTTTGTTCTTTGACTTGACTGAAAATTAACTTAAAGTTTAACTTAGTCATCTAGAAAATATCCTGCTTTTACAAGTAATTTTATCTAGTAGGATAAATTTGTTTTGTTATTTATTATTTAATAAAATTGGTTATCAAAATGCTAATTTTAATTTTGACAGCATTATTTTACCTGTCGCTAATATCACGACTCATTAAAATAGTAATTATTTAATTTTGTCATTTGCTTGAGATCACGTGAAAAATCTAACTACGTGTATACCTATCGTAAATCTGTATTAAATTTTGTAGAAATATCCGAAATAAAATCTAATTTTTAACTGCAATGAGAAATCGAAACTATCTGAACAAAAACCTATTACGAGCCGGTTTTTAAGAGGACTTTTCTAGAAGGTCCCGCAAGACGTTCCAACGACCAAGTCTGGCAGATTTTGCCGCGTTCTATTAAAGACTGTAGATCGCTTGTTTTTCATGGCGATTTTCTCTCGTGAGCGTTTGGCTTTCTGGCGAGAGTCCTTTTTGGCCTGTGGAAAAGTTTTCACGCACTTACGATTGATTGGCAGAGATAAATTAGGAATGTCTTGAGCGGCAACATTTATGGAGATGTGACGCTCAGGACTTTTTAGACGAGCTTTTTGAGAAGTAGATTTTTCTGATGGTCTTAAGCTGACTGACGGGCTAAAATCCGCAAGCTCAAGCATAAGGTTTGGTAATTCTGACTTATAATTATATGGGTCGTCGTCAATACACACGGGTAAGGGTTTTGGCTGGGGAGATCGTCGTGCGAAGATCCCTGTTCGTATATTCTCTTGTGGAGATGACATATTTTTACTTCTATAATGTTAAAATGGAAAGACAAAAAATAAAAATAAAAAATTAAAATTAAAAATGCAAAACCCTTAATTGACTAATATCCAACATTTTATTAATGAAAAATTTTACCTGTAGTAACTTGTGTATAAGAGAATACTTTTTATAGCTGAAAATTTGTAGGCCGTGGCCTAAAACGTATATTATAATAAAATATAATAATTTATTCATTGGGTCGATTTAACCGAAGTTCATACAACCAGACTCAACCAGTCACTGTGGGTGAGGAAATAGGAGGCTATTGCGTTAGATCGTCTCGGTCTTTGTACCCTTTCACCTATCCCCGTCCCCCCCTCCACAGTAAAGGAGTCTCATTCCCTAGGCCCCTACAGTAAGTAGTGGTCACTAAGGAGCACCGAAGGAGATTGGGTTTCAATCAACCATCCAGTGACGTTTACCGTACAACACCGAGCCGTAAACGATTAGCAGTGGCCGAGGATTGAAGCCGGGTCTGAGACTGTAAATTTCGTTACAGTCTGCAGTCCTAACCGCTCACCCAAGCACGCCTGAAACGTATATTATAAGTTATATTATATATATATAGTGAATTTTACGGAGATCATAATACGTATATTATGCAGTCAATTTTAACGGAGATCATTATTTTACATAGTCCATTTAACGTAGTCTTTTACCTTTCAAAATCATCGTTATGATACTTACAAACATAACAAAAATATCTTTTGCAACTATAAACATTCTGACTTTCATGTTTTGTACATATATTATTTTATAATCAAATTCTCTGGTTATTTCAAGTAAAGCAATGAATTCCAATTATTTCTACGAAGAATTTAATGACTATAACACTCTTTCACGGGACATTTTTTAACAACTTGTGACGTTCCATCATGACCGCGATCAAATCGACCATAAGGGTTATCTAATCGGGAATTAGAACATCGCTGAGGGAGTTCGTGACAATCTTTAGCCTTATGTTTTGAAGATCCACATTTAAAGCATTTAAATTTACTGTTTTGGCAATGTCTTTTGTAGAAATTACCTTTAAATTTTAGAAATTCCAACTATACATGTCTTTTATCTATCCTAACGTCGAGACAAATTTTACACAAAGCAATTCTTAGGCAAACCAGTTCATCTCTTATTGGTCTGCTTTTTCAACTTAACTCAACTGAAGGAGGCAATCCACCAGCTTGAGTTTCCTCATCTGATGAGATCTCCTATTTTTCACGAGGCTTCACGTACAATTAATATTTAGGTTTCTTGAATTTTAAAGCTTGGGCTTTTTTTGCGCTGTCCGTTTCTTGCATATTACCTAACTTAATCTTATCTATTTTAATATCTAAATCTAACAAAGGGGTGATATTTTCGGGCATGTCTATTTTGCTCACGGCTTCTTTTATTTCCTCACTATTCTCCTTCCACACGATCTGAAGGGCATCGGAATCTTTGTCATCGTCGATTTCTTTGTGCCACCTTTCTAATAATTCATCTTTTTCACTTTGAAGAACTATGATGGAACCTCCATCGTCACTTAAGTTCCAATTTCTGTAAACACGAAGTCAAGTCAAGGTTACAGCGTGATTTGTAAACCTTGTATTCTTTACGTCGTTGCTCTATGTCAGCTTTTAATGCTTCTCTTTTAATTTGATTATAGTGTAGTTTCCCTTGAGTTTGCCTACTACTGAGGCGCACTGCAACCTCTTGAGGTAAGTCATGATATGTCGCTATACGAATTTTACCCTGTAACCCCATAGGTGTATGACCTACGTTAATAAAAGTTATCATTCCTTTACCTTGAGTTAACTAAATGTGTTCAGATACTACCATTATTTTTAAATTAAAAATTAATTAAGGGGTCAGAAGGGTCAGAGCTAGTAGGTCTCTGTCTTTTCTTAATTGGTAGTGCAGTCATGATCGTTTAAGGTGACGAAGTTGTTACCTGAGTTTCTGCTCCAGTAAGATTCATGATTCCATCTAAATCATCCGATGTGTATACATAATCGGGACTGGGTCTGTTTCCTGTAGAAAACGCGAATAAACCAGATTTACAATTAACTGTGACATTGTATTCTGATAATAAGTCCATGCCAAAAATAATTTCTTCGAGAATGTTCTCGACAATATAAAACGTGTAATTAATCCATCAATGAAGTTCATCGACATAGAATGATAACGTTACCTTTTCATCTAATACCACAGGTTCAGCATGAGGAACCGTCATGTTTGCCTGCATCCTTCGACAAGTAGTCACTATGTTTTGACATCCGAGTAATGTAATTGTTCGTGGATTTATTACACTAATCGTAGATCCTGTATCTGTAACAACATTAAAATCCATAGCCATACCGAAATAATTTAAAAACGGAAATTGTCTTTTCACCTCCTTAGGTGATTTATTTAATTTGTAAATGTGTAGTGTCTTCGGGCTGTCCAAAGCTTCATTGTAATTTCTAATATTGTTGGAGGCCGATGCTTCTATATTACTTCCTTTTAGATTTGATGAAGTTTCTTCTCGAGTTAGCTCATAAGCTGTCAATAACTCGTCTTATTGCTTATCTTCTTCATTTATCAATGGTAATGCTTCCATAGGCGAAGTGTCTGTTGCTGGAAGTATTCTACTTAACGTTTCAGTCATAAGTATTGGTTCTAGGTCCAGTATGTTAGAACCGTCAATGAGTCTTAGTCGAAACAACGTAGTCTAGAATTATCCTGTGACATCTGTTGATGTACTTGATCCAATGTCTGTGGGCTCTGATTACCATGACTCCCATAAATTTGTTTGTTTGGAGGCTTATTGTCATTGCTCATTTGCAAAGCAGGATAATTCGTTTTCATTCCTATATCCCGTGTTAAATCATAATTATAATCACGATCATTGATATGCATTGCTTGCATTTGGTGGACAGTATTCGTATAATTTTAATTGAAATCCTGATCGTTGTAATTTTTATTATAATGAGAAAATTGGTTGTCATAACCACCTTCGTATCTCTGGTATTAATTATTGCGATTATATCTATTATTATTGTTTTCGTAGCCTTGATTACTATTTTCGTTGTATCTATTGTTTGGTCTGCCTCTTTTATTATTTAATAAATTTTTTGGCATTAGAGCATTACTCATTCTGGCATTCTATTGCCTCCTAAGGCGGCTGGCCTTAGGAGGCAATGGAATGCCTTGCCGTTGCATGGCTTGCCATGCAATTAATGACAAAATGTCCTGTCTTCCCACAATCATTACATGTAGGTTGACCATCCTTGGATACACTACTCTTCTCAACATTAAGATTATATTGTCTAGGGTCAGATTCATGTCAGGCTTGACCTTCATTGGGTTGATTCCTATTGCGGTTTGTATTTAGGGAAGTACTATTGAATCCCGAAATATAAATCGGCTTCTTTTAGTGATAATCGAATGCGTCTTGAACAAAATTGTTCAAAAGACTTTTCGATTGTTCGAGGATATGTCGATTCAATACTTTGGTGAAATAAATTATATACGTGCAATTCATCATCTCTATACGTAATGTATGAGAAAGTCCTTTTAATAATTTCATGAGCTTTCCTTCCTTATCCATGTTTAGAGCCAGTTGGTAGACACACTGCAATATTTGATTGACATATTCGTTTCCACTTAATTTAGAATTGAATACAGTAGAACTGAGTTCAGATGCAGCTGTATTGCTAACATACGCAGGATCGAATTTTAATTCTAGGGCTTAGTATATTTGCTTTACAGTAGCGTCTTTGACTGTATTTCTTTCAGATTCTTCAGTTATAGTAGCATAACTGGCAATGAACTTTGGCTTTCTACGTTGCCACCACTGTCTCGCTGTCTAAACTAAATTTTTGTCTAATGGTGATAAATTTTATTCGTAGTTAGGATCTTTCGACGCGTAATTTCTTCTTTGAATATGTCCACTCAACCTTTGGCGTCTTGCACGCTGCTCTACGTAGGTATACTGTCCATTAATTTAGATTCGGATATTACTAATTGTTGCTTAGCATCTAATCCTTTGGTTTTGGCTAACAATGTCTCCAGGATAGAATGAAGCTGTTCGGTAGTAACTGTGATTATACGTTTATTGATCAAGTATTTGTATGTATGGATTTGTATGGATAATGTAAAGCTAAAAAGGATATATTTTGGAGTGGTTTCCAGAGCTTTACCTTGTAGTGTATAGGCTTATTCTCTAAATCCTCTTTTTCTAATTCTAATGATTTGTGGTGCCACGATTTTTAACTTTTGGGGGATTTGGAGAATTTCGTAGCTAATTCTATGAAACTGAATGAACTATTTGCAGATTTTAATGTAGGGTCGTTCTCAAAAAGACAAGAATCAGAAAGATCTAAATCTTCCTTTTCTTCTTTTATAACTAAAACGGGTACTCTTTCTTCTTTTATATTATTTAGCTGAAAATCGATCGTATCGTCTTTGTCGTGTTTTTTTAGCTTGAATTTAAAACAAAAATTTACGTAAAATTTCTTAATTGTAACCTTATCGTAGAGTTCGTAACTTACTACTGAAGAGTTTAACGATAAACGTATGTAACGTTCTGATTTTTTGCACTTTATAAATTTTTTTAAGATTTAAAAATAATTTGATAAATTGTAGAGGACTCTTGGATCCCTAATGTCCCTGTTTGTGATTAACTCGTGATTAATACACAGAACTTGCTATAATTTGTAGTTTTGATGCAATATCAGATTTGAAAACGACGTATTTTGGCTTTTCTGTTATATTTCTATGTATGTAGTAAATTGGCCTATGGTTCACTAATAGGTGACATTTATTTACCTAATTTTTATTTGAATATGAAAACGATATTTCAATTCAGTAGATTTGCAGAAATACAGCGTGGTGCATTCCTCGTGGTAATATCAACGATGGTTGCCTTAGCTTTTAAGTCTCCCTGTAAGAGTTATTAGGTTTTATTTTATTATACTTGTAGGAATACCTATGTGTGTAGTAATTAACTACTAAATTTGTATTTAATTCGTACTATAAAACAATGCTCACGTCGACGTTAGCATACTTGAATCGGATGCGTTTCCACTTAAGAAAACCGAATCTGTGTATGCTGTATCTTGGTTTAAGTCGGATAAATACTTTTTAATTGATCAGGCCCTTAATATTTTTCTTCACAAACAATTTGTAAATTCACAATGTTTGAGTTAACTTTAGTTTTATAAAATTGACACAATTGTAAATTTGTATTGATTTGAAGAATAATTTATTCAAAGAATTTATTTTATTTTATTATGATGATGAGCGAATGAGATGCTTTGTCTTGTAAATGAGGTCGATGGTACATATGTGTTGCGCAACAGCCACTTAATTTTGTTTTTACTAAAAGCAAGCTTTTTAGCAAAAGCGAATAATTTTGATTGTATTTGTAAATACGTACATTTTGTCGATTTATCAAAATAAGTAAATAGTCAACAACTAAAATCTTTTAGTATTTACGTGTTGTGAGCGTCAATGAATAAGAAATCCTTGACTAATAAGTCGGCTTCAGGATCGTATACCGAGGAACTAAAATGAATTTGAAGAATCGGTAAGTTGCTAGTCGTATCTTCAATGATTATTTCGTCGATAAAGTTCATGAAATATTTTATTTTGACTATCAAATAAATTAGTATGATAGCTATAATATTCAACCAGTTGTATGGAAGTAAAACATGATAAACATTCAACGCTCAAGTTGAATTCTATAAACCAATAATTTTGTCTAAATGTGGAATAATAATACTAGACTAAATGTAAAGAATAATAATGCTATGTCGGTATATGTTAAACTCACAATAATCAACATTTAACAAAAGAAAAATTCAAATCGTAGCTTTTCTATTGATATACTTGTATTCTAGTGGTAACTAGTATTAACTATGAAACCCTTATAGTTTTTATTACGTAAATACAACTGTATTATGTAATGAAATTATTTTATTTTAATTTACCGTATGAATCTATATACTTACTAGTATTTACCATTAAATTAATTGTATATATCTATGCTCAATTGTCTTGTTGACTCTTAACAGTAAAGAATTATAATTACTACTACCTATGTAATTACTTGAAAATGAATAAGTAACCAGTAGTTACCGTAAATTTGTAACCTTAGGTACTACGTGAGTACTGATCAGTACGGGTAACCAGTAGTCCCCACAAATGTAAAAAATTGTGTACTATGTAAGTACCTATGAGTAAGCGGTAACAAGTATTAACTATGAAATCAAATAATGGTTAACCAGTAGTTACAATGAATTTTAATACTATGTACTGCGTAAGTACCTACAAGTAAATTGTAACCAGTAGTTACCATGAATTAGAAATAGCCTAAAATTACAACACTTCGAGTTGCTGTACTTAATTTTATTTTACCTACTTGGGTAACTTCTTTTATTTTTGAAGTTGTATATTTTAATACTGGGCTCCGATTCTACACGTTCGTGTTAGAACACGAGAAATTCTCATCACTAATTTACCTACCCCTGATTGGTGGGTATATTTTATTTGGGCTAATTGCGACAATTTGTTTTCGTTCAATTTCTAATGACTGTACGTTACTTACTTCGTAAAGTCAAACGAACGTGAACAAACAGTTTTCGTTTATCCGAAAATAAATTCTTTTTCCCCAGATGGAAGATTAAAAAAACTTTCTTAAATTCCGACTTACTTGAATCCTGGAGTCCGTCGAGCACTGTCACAACTAGTGGCTTAATTTTCATTGGCCAACGTAAGGCTGTAAAGTAAGTATATCTACATAAGATACTTATATACTTAACGTACATACAGAACTAAAGTGCATAAATACAACAGTGTTTGTTCTGTATTTTGTACTTTGAAATAATTTTATCAAAATCAAATGATAATTTCAGTTTGTAAAAGTATTAAAATTGATTGCCTACAGAATTATTGTTGTTCCACTTACAGAACTTTGGAGCTGTGAAATGGAAGTTTGTGCACTAATTTCGGATTTTTCTTTGAGGTCGGAAACTTGAAAGTAAATCCGTTTGGTTTCGGTTCCGGAACGTATTCGTTTCTTGAATAGTAGCCCTCAAGTGCGCCTGTAGGCTCGTCACTTGTCCTTTTTAAGGATCTATAATTTTATAAGATGAATAACGAATAATTTCTGGTATTCGTGATTGTCTGTCGTTGTGCACAAATCACAACAATGGACAGAAATTACAACAGTATACGAACTCACAAAAATCTGGACTCGTGGTCCATAAATTAATTTTGTTCACTGTAATAATGTTAAATAATGCCTATCTATATTTTTTTACTATTTTGTGTAGGAGATCCTGCTCAGAGAATCCACGTAGGACTTCCTATCGTCACTGACCGTTGAGTTGACGTTAAACTTTAGAGTTGACCTGACTTCTCGGACCGTATCCTGAAAATTAATCCGTAGATTTCAACACAGCCGTATTTTTGGTTAATTTCACTCGTAAGTGTACTAGAATAAACAAATATATGTTGTTACTTCAAAGTGTTGGTGTATCAGCAGTTTGACTTTGAAGTTTCGAGTTCTAGTGAATAAATAGTGGCTTTTCACCGTCCTTACTCAATCAACCTAATAATTTATGGCTGAATTTGCCTAAGTAACCTAACGTCTTGGCTATTAATTGCTTGTAGCTTTCATGGAGTGTATCCAAATGTGAGCAATCCTGATTTCTCGGATTAATGCAGCCTGAAAGCCGTATGCTTAAGAACACTAAATCATAAATGAATGATGCTGCAACTTATGAAGCACGAAGTACATCAACCGAAAGTGAGTTGGTTTCAACATAATTATTAAATTCTATAATTTATTTTATGTATTTTTTGTTGAACTCACTCACCACACCCCTTATAAAGGTGAACTAGTCTATATATAGTCTTTTTTCTAAAATATTTGTACAACGAAATATAACACAAATCAAAATCCTGGTGTGTGGACTTTTCTTAAAGTTCACTTTTCAAAAGTACAAAGTATTTTAAAATGAGGTGTGAATTCCTTCTATAATTCACTCGACAAAATTAATACAAACCACTCAAAACAGAGTGTGAATTCTCCTTATAATTGACGCAACAAAATAGGTACAGAGAAGTTCGTTTAAACGGGATTTTGTTACAAGGGAATACCGCTAAATGGGACAAATTTAAAATATTTGGTTGGCCAGCCTATGTTTCAATGTTAAAATTATCCGGTTATAAGGGAACCGCTAAAAGGGATTATCCGGATTAAAGGGACAGATTTTTTACGATTCGTGGTATTTTAGGTCACTTAAAAGGGATTTTAGAAGAAAAATTATAAAAATGAAACAGAGCTAATCAATTGGAGCACCAAAGTTCTTGACAACTAAAATGTACTTATCTACAGTCCATTTTGTGGCTGTTCAAATCATGGGAATCAGTTACAGAAAATACAATTCGCAATTGTTTCCAACATTCCAAAGTATATTTCCACCTTGACGAGGTTCAGCTGGATTACGAGGAAGAGGACGATGCAGCTTTAAAATTAGCTGCTACAAGCTTAGGAATGGAAGCTTTGGCTGTGGAGACCCTGACGCTTTCTGATTATGTTGCTATCGATGACAACTTACTGACTGAAGAGGAAATGACTGAGGAAACAATAGTGAACAACATTTTGCAATCTAACGATTCAGATGATGAGGACTCTGATGAAGATGAAGAAACTATAGAAGAAAAAGAATGCCCAATAATCCCAAGTGTATCAGAAGCATCAGATATGATCCAAAAACTTCATTAATATTTCTTAGCACAAAGAAATACTGAGGAAACTGTGTTCCCAAATCTTTATAATTTAAGTCTGCGTGTGCTTGAAGATCAAAATCAAAGCAAATCTAAACAAACTGCAGTAACTGACTTTTTTAAACAATCTAATTAACTGTTAACGGACAACATTGTAAATATCTTACCCTTTTTCTAAGAATAAAATCTACAACTTTTAAATAACTAAAGTTCTCTTAAAGGGGAAATCCCTTACACAGTTAAAAGGGAATTCGGTTATAAGGGACCGATTTGGTCGGTCCCGCGGAGTCCCTTTTAAGTGAATTTCTGTGTACATAATAACTCAATATGGGGTGTGAATTCCCCTTATAATTCACTTATCAAAATTAAACTTATAATTTGTTGAATTTTTCTATATTTGCAGTTGCCACTTATGCACGTAACTGACTGAACTGAATCCGAGGTGGAATTCTTCGCTTTAATATAATTTACTGGATTAATTGGAGGTTTGTAACCTACACTCTTGTACCTTGAAATGAAGTCGAAGTTTTATTATTCGCACTTTACACTTTACATAAGCCAAGGGGCAGTTCCTCACTATAATATATTATATCTTTCAATCAAGGATCTTGTCCCTGTAATAATCTATTATAATAAATATTATCCAGCTAAAAACAAAATGATTAATGTCCCACACAAAAAAAATATTTAACATACACAATTATTAATGCACTTTGCAATATTACCAGGCTGCTTTCCTTTATAAGCAACACAAAAAAGAAAAGTAAATTTTCTGAAGTTTACCGAAACTTCAGAAAATTACTATTTGTTTCATGCTTAAAATGTAAAATTTTGATTTGCCACTTTTGTAGGCTACTTACTGGCGATGCCACTAATGACTGGCATGCCTTTCCCTACCAAAACTTATGTTTGCTGATCAATGAAAATACACTGTTGATTTTGAACAGTAAGCTAATTCATATAACTCAATAAACTCAAAATTCTGAGCTGGTTAACACGTGGTATCAACTAAGTACCCACTAGAGTAGTAGTACTGCGTTGGCTGGCTGTATGGGCCTCTAGATGATAAATTACGAATTTTGATTTTCACAGCCTGCTTTTTCTCAAAATAACTTTCATTTTTATTCATAGATTTCGAAAAATCATTTGCCAATGCTAACAACTGTGGATCCACTTGATATCGGGTCGAAAACTTGAACTGGCTGACTACGCACTATCAACCTTCACCTGCTACTTATGATTATGAGTGGCCACTGGCTATTTTGCAGAATTTCGAAGTTCTCACTACTTGTATTTTACAAAATTATAAAAATTGTGGACTATATAATATTCTATTCATACAATTAAATTTGTAAATATTGCTCATTATTATGGCATTAAATCAAAAACATGGCAAATCTATTACTGTTGACCGTGTCTTATCTCTTTCGTACAAATTTTATTTTCTAAAAATGGCTGCCTATTAAGTCTTATGATATTTCTAACATACATTCTATGCAATATATTTTTATATGTTACTTTACAAACCTCGTGTGGATTTCGCCTGGGTTTTCTTCTGAGAGAATCAGCCTTTAGTTTTCTGCTACATTTTAGGTCCAGAATTTCGTAAATTCGGCAGAACAAACCTGTATTTTTGTAATAACGACTAAACAGTTTCACTTTATGAAATAATTTTACTGAGCTCTCAATATTTTTAGCAATAATTTTGAGTTTGGATGTCAGCACGGCCAGGTCTAGTAGGCACTCTTGGTCTCGTCCGCTTCTGTTTTTTGCTTGCTTCCTTGTCCACAGCCTTACTAATTGTTGCTGGGCCAAATTAAATCTTTTATGCTAGGAGCTTTTCCCTCTTAAATCTCTTTGTCTACGGCTTTTGGGTTGCTTCCCTAGACTTCCGAGCGTTACGGTCCGCCTTGACTATATGACTGGCTAGTTAGCTTGTCAGCACTGTTCCACACCACCATTTACTTTTAAATTTTGCAAATTTCCGTCTTTTCGTAAAAGATGCGAGCATACACCGTGGCGCTACTTCTAATGCCTTTCACTTTTTGGCTCTACTATTACTGCTGCCACTAACGAAACTAGTAGGCGTCACTTTAGCAGGAAATAAATAGCTCGGCAAGTGATCGCCTATATATACTATAGCAATTCCCAACTTATGATCCCGATTTTAATCAGACTTGCTTTATACCTAACCTAAATTAAATTTTATATAAATAAATGTTAGGAAGTGGATTAATTTCTACCTCGCACATTTTTAACAGGAAATTTCTGCGGTCTTCGAATTGCGAGTTAGAAAAGGGCGACGGAGGCAGTGTGAATCGGGGAATCTACACTACTTCGGGACCGGCCCTGCAAGATACGTAATAGTATGCACGACTAAATGTAGGGATTTATGTAGCATATAATATGAGCCTACTGCTTACAATGCCATATGGCTGGGGAGGGTTTAGATGCGCTTTTCCAATTTAAAATATGATACTTAATATTAGTTTACACATTAAATATTCTAAATTATGATAATGCAAATATCATACGGGAAATATGCAATCACACGAAACACCACATAAATTATAGTTAGTTTTAGAGTATTATTTCGCCTCGTATTTATTTTAATATATTTTAATTTTAAAATTGCACAGTAGTGCGAAACAAAAATGATATTATTATACATTTTAATGGCTCGTAGCCCTAATTGAAATATATAAACAAACGTGAGTGTTTCCCTTAATTTTTGCCGTACGAATAATTATTACAACAATTATATTTCACCTCGTGGGTTATGACTGAGCCGGACTGGATTGAGACTTCCTTCGTAAGGGCATTTATCGGGTGAACGTATCTTCCCTAAATTTGCTTCGTTAGCGTTAATAAACTTCTTTTATATTTTGCTCTGTAAGCGGTATATTAAATTCTTCGTAGAAATGACCCAGGGTCACAAGTATGATTTTCTCAAACGACTCGCCCGTAGCAGCTTGAGATCCTTTTCTTCGTAAGAATATCTCGGGTCCTTAAATTGCAAATGGCTCGTAGCCGTAGCTGGTTCCTTGTAGGTCTGAGCTGGTGAGTGGTCCGTGACTTACTGGTTGGCGATGGAGTGACAAGATAGAAGATCCATGTCAATCCATCATAGTTACTATTTACTTCTATCAGTGCTTCCAAAGCACTGCATTACACTGCAGATCTCCACGCTGTAGAGTTCTGCCATACGGTTACAGTCTATGACCATGTCTGGCGTCATCTGTACCTACATGTAATGTATTGGACAGTCTTTACTACCTAATAATACGGTCTATCTAAACTACTGGGACTTTTTCGATGCAGTTTCTTCGTCCGTTTCAATCATTACGCACCTTTACATACATTTTTAATTATTATATATAAATATAAATATTTTGAGCGTAATAAATTTTATGTCTTGAAACTTTTTCTCACTCAGTCAGTAGTAGTTGGTTTTAGTTAATTTTGTCCCCTTTTCCCGCCGTTTCGGCGCCGCACGGCGGGTTTCTCGCCGAAAAAACCGCACAGAAAATAGCCGAAAAAACCGCACGGCGGGTTGGAAATTTCTCGCCGAAAAAACCGCACGGCGGGTTATCGATTTATTGATTTTATTGATTTTATTGATTTTATTGATTTTTCGCGAATTGCGAATTTTTTGCGAATTTAACCCGCTAACCTAACCCAGCTCAAGTAGCGTTGATGTCTAACCTAACCCGCTAACTTATGTATAGTGGATATATAGTGGTGAGATGACGGGGGGTGCTGCTAACCTAACCTAATGTTGGGTTGACTTGTTGGATATATGGTGAGTAGCGTTGGCGGGTTTCTTGCGTTATTGCAAAATTTCCGGGCGGGTTGTGAATTTGGCGGGTTGCGAATTTTGGCGACTAGCGAATTTGGCGAATTCCGCACAGGCCGTTGCTATTTCCCGCCAATCAATATCCCGCCACTGCAGGTTATTGATTTTTATCCCGTCAATCAATATCCCGCCACTGCAGACTGTCATGTATCCCGCCTATGTTCCCGTCGCTTTATTGATTATCCCACTATGTCCTCGCCGCGTTATTGATTATCCCGGCTTCTTTACATCCCGGTCTGTGGGAAGCATGGCGTGCTGCTGCGTCCTTGGGTTGTCACTGCCCTTGGCTCGCCATGATGTCCTGCAACGTTTTGATGTCCTGGAAGCTATCATGGTACCCTTGGCCTGGCATGATGTCCTGGACTCGATACACTGTCCGCCATTTTGCCAGCTCTATGTGCCCTCTGAGTCCGCTAACGGCTACTCTATGTCCGCCATTGGCCTTTCCGCAATAGGAAGCTCGCCGTCGTCCTAGGGTTGCTTGCGCCTGTCCTGAGCTGTCATCGCTGTGGGGAAAGACCCTCTAAATGCCCTCTGCAGTCTGTTGCAGTCGTGGGAGGGGTAGCGAAAGACCTTTCGAATGCCCTCTACAGCCGTAAGGGGTGGGGTCTGCTGTCCGAGACCCGCCGCTCAGCGATCTGCCGCTGCCCGGGACCCGCCACTGCCCTGGACCGGGCGCTGCTCTGTGGGTCTGCCACTGGGTAGGGCTCTACCGCTGGTGACTGTATATTATGTATGGGATCGTACACAAGCTATGTCACATGCAGTATAGGCTACGTAACACTTAAACGGTCTGTATGGGAATCCATTTGCCTTTTGTATGCTTTATATATGAATTTTTTTTTGTAAGCAGCGCATAAAAAAGTTTTTAAAATAAAAACATTCAAAAACATTTACAAATGCCAATTGTTTTTTATTACAGTTTTAAAAATTTTGTTTACAATTTTTTTAAATCCTATTCTCTAAATGGTTTACAAATTATTGTTTTACAAACTAAATTATTTTTTCTACAAAGTATCTGTATAACATTATTTGTTTTATTAAGTTGTTTTTAAATTTGTCTGGCCATTTTTTAATTACGTTTCTACAAACTAGTTTAGAGAAATGTTTTTACAAACTAATTTACATTTTAAATTTTTAGATAAATGTTTTTACAAACTAATTTACATTTTAAATTTTTAGATAAATGTTTTTACAAACTAATTTACATTTTAAATTTTTAGATAAATGTTTTTACAAACTAATTTACATTTTAAATTTTTTTAGATAAATGTTTTTACAAACTAATTTACATTTTAAATTTTTTAGATAAATGTTTTTACACACTAATTTACATTTTAAATGTTTACAAATTTTATTTACAAACTAATTTACATTTACATTGTTTTCTCACTAGTTTTCCTATAGGTTTTTTTCAAAACGTATTATTTGTCTAATGTGTAAAATCCGTATGGTAAACTAAAGTTTATGTTATTGTTGTCTGGATAATATCTGTTTACATCTAATCCATGGAATGCAATTTTGTCAACATTCATCAGATATAATTTATGATCAATAGATCTAATTAAATTAACAGGCAATCGTTTGATTTTTTGCTCATTTATTGCTGTTTCATATGTTTCAAATGTACATGATTTTAAACTATTGCTTGGAATTCCTTTGCATTTTAATTCGTCATGCCCGCTAAATGACCTTATAGCATATTCCTTGGCTCTGGAAGCTGCAACTTTCCAAATATCCATGTCCTCAATCTTCCATTTCCCGCCAACCCCGGCATTATGATTTACTAAATCAGGATACTCTGTCAGCAATGCATGCCCTGTCGGCAATTTAGAGTAGTCCACAAAGCTTTTGCATTTGTATAGGTCTTCAAAGTATGTATTATTAGGATCCAAAATCTATAAAATAAATTATTGATTTTTTTAAAAATTCTGATGTAAATGGAAACGCCTTTATTTATTGTTTTGTTTTAAATTCTACTTTGAGATAAATAAACAATACTTGCCTGGAAAATATGGCTGTCGGTGTCAGAGTACTGGTGATGGATCCTTTCCTTGAACACTGGCTGGAACTCTTGGTAAAATCCAGAGTAAAAAGCCACTTTGGAATGCTCCAAGCAATTAAAACCCCCTTGGATAGGCTTGTCCAATATAACTTCTTGTGGTTTAAGTACAACTTGAGTTATATTGTCCGACAAACTTTTAAAACCCGTGCATCTTTCATCAGCTATTGTTTTTACCACACTCACGCGAGATGAACAAAATTTCACAGTGATAAGGTTTTCGTTTGACTGCAAAAACTTTCCATAAATTGCATTGTTCATTAGTTTTAGGAAATCTTTGTCTGATTTCGATTTTGCATTTCTTCTTCTTTCAACGTTTGTTGTTATATAGTCTTTAATGTAAGCTTGATGTGAGAATGAAAATCCTTGATGAATTTTTACAAGTTTCATTCCCATTTTCAAATAGTATTGCAGGGATGCATGGTTTACTACATAATGCATCTTGTCATAGCATGTCAACATAAGTTTTTCTTGAGTCAAAAAAGATTTTCCCAACTGCCCAAGTTTTGACACATGTTCTTTTTGACGTTCTGACAACTCATTTAATTGAATTTTGAGTTTTTCGGGACACAGTGGGATTTCCTTAGTTCTTTGTTGAACATCAATTGGGTATTCTAAATCCACTTCTAGGATATACCCTTTGCTTCCAGCTTCAAAGTCCCGATTTATCCAGTCAATACTGTTTAATGTGTTCTCAGTTTCCCATTTAAAATTGCCAAGCGGGAACTTTTTGCACAAAGCTTCAGCATACATTCCGTTCTTGTCAACATACAGAAGGTGTTGTCTTGGTAGGTCAGGGGTGTAGTGCTCCGCATCCCGTTCTGTATTGGCCACTACAAGTTTCTGCGAGGCATAGCAAATCCCACCTCGGATCCCCTTTTTGACCATTTTGTACATTTCATAGTCCCGTATAACATCAATTTCAACACCATTTGTTTTTAAGAAACTTTGCCAAGCATATCCACTGGTAGTACAAACGTACGTAGGATCAAGTCCAGTGTTTTTTATCCCAATTCGTCTAAAATTCTCCCACACTGCAGCCAACAATACACTGTCCAGTAAATTGTACAGTTTGCAATACTGGTTAAAGTCTTTTATATTGAACTTTGTAATTATTTTGTTCACAAGTTCCCATTCTGAGTCTGTAATTTCTTTTCCCGTTAAATCATTATTGAACCATTTACGTTCTGGTATGGGATGTCCGTCTTGAAATACAGTAGGAGAAGTAAGATAACTGTACGGGAACGGAATTTTCGCAAACAGCAGTTCAATATTTTCTTTTGTATTGGGAACTCCGGCTGGAACCATTTCCGGGAAACACTGATCAATCAATGTCAAACTTTCACATTTTTCTTTTGCAATAACGTCAGCCAAGTTAGCCAAACTGTCTTTTACAAATTGACAGCTGTCAATAAATCTTATTTTCACTCTTCGATCAATTTCTTCTATTGTCTCTGTATTGTCACTTCCCATATTTTTATTAAGTGTTGGTAAAGTTTTATTTTTATGCGCAATTGTCATTTGCACAAATTTCTCTGACGATTTTGCAATAACGTGAACATCCTCAGCATCAAACATTTCTTGTTCCAATGCATTTACAAGCAGATGCAGATCAAATCCAGTTGAATTATGACAAACACATACAAGCTCATGTTTGTATTTTATCTTGAGGTTACATGACTGACACAGAGCAGCAATGTATGTACCTTCTGTATGGTTATGATGATAAGTTTTAATTACAGACTGCTTTGCTTTGCCATTTACTGCATCAACTGCTCCAGCGAATCCGCCAATTTCATCTCCAAGTTCTTCAATATATTTGTCAATTAAATCTTCATCAAACGCTTCTGCGTAGCTTCGTTTTTTCTTTTTCTTTTCAGCAGTGAATTTCCGATGACAAAGTTCACAATGCGTCGCTGCTTTATGTTTTCGCAATGTTTCAGCATCTGGTTTGTTGAAATTATTAGTATTTCGAATTTTACTCACAAGTTTGTCTGCCCAATAGAAAACAGACTTGTAAAAATGCTTGACTGGATTTTCGCCATTGTAATAATTTGCATGAACAATTTTCATCTCAGATGTTGTCGTTTTCACAATAACAATGGCATAACTTGCTGGTTTGAATTCGGACACCATTGTTGTTGCCTTTTTGCGATTTCCCAATGCCTTAGCAAACGTCTCCCAGTCGTAGAATAATATGTAGGGCACTGGTAATGTCATATGTTCATTTTTGAATTTAATTCTGAATCGTTTATCAGGAAAATCATATATTTTTTCTTTCACTTCTGTACAGCTGTGTTTCAATAACTGTTCTTGAGTTTTTTTGAAACGAAAACACTCTTGGCAGAAATACATATGCCCGGGTTTTATATGTCCAAGAAATCGGTTCAAGTCATTTATCAGAACAAAATGGCAACGTTTTCCTTGTTCATCGTTTTCATGAATTAGAAACAAATTTATAACTTTTGTAGATTTATGTACACTTTTATAGTTGAGAACTATATTTTTTCCTTCATGTGTAAAAACATATACACAGATATCATTTTTTTCTTCAAATAATGGAATGTCTTTATGCACATCAACACCAGCATCACTCATCATTGAAAAGTCAAATTTGCACAGATATTTTTTCCACAATGCAACTTTGTACAGCTTAGTTCTTTTAGGTGGTTTCCTACTATCTTCACTAAGCTCAGCTTGCTTTTTAACAAATTCTTGACGTAAATTGAGTTCATCTTCCATGTACACGCCTGCAGCAATGCAGTAATGAAAGCATTTTCCATCTATGTTCGTAATATTTACAATTCCTTGTTTTGGAAATGGCATCTTAAGATGTCCACGTATTTTTGAGTTCTTTAGTAGTGACAGCTCACCCATTTTAACTTGAAATGATGCAATTTTAATAATTCGCCATCCACTTCCAAGTTCAGTGAAATTATTCTTTTTTTCGATAATTTCGTCATAAGCTTCAAGCAAAAGAGAATCTATTCCGTTTGAATCATGAAGATCAAACGGTCTGGAATCGAAGAATATAGTTTCTTCATGTGTGAACGTATGATCAGCGTCTTGAATATCTTTTTCCATTAACACATCAATTCCAATGATGACACTCATGGCTTTGTACACAACCAAGTTTTCATTTAAAAGTTTTTCAGTTGGATTTTTTACAAATTCGAAAATATCTTCAATGCTGATAATTTCATCTGTTGGTTCATATAAATACTCTTTGACTGCGCCAAGATTTGACCTTGAAGTTTCTCTGAAAAACGACAAGTCAATTTCATGTCTGGCGTCCAAGTGGCCACCTCTCTGCCCAATACGAGTACACGCATGCGCAGATTTGCACGGAGTATACATTTCACAGTCTTCGCAGTAATGAAGGCGCTCAACGTGATGGTAGTAAGGATACCATTTACGAGTATCGTAAGAACATCCAGCCATAGGACAATTAAGTAGCTGTAAATTAAAAAAAGTACAACAATCAATATTCAGTAAAAAATTAGATCATTTTTTGAGCCAGGAAATTTGGCTCATTTGAGCCAGGAAATTTGGCTCATTATCATACCGGAACCAACACCAGGCGCCCGATCGATGACATACCAGAACCAACACCAGGCGCCCGATCGATAACATACCAGAACCAACACCAGGCGCCCGATCGATAACATACCAGAACTAACACCAGGCGCCCGATCGATAACATACCAGAACCAACACCAGGCGCCCGATCGATAACATACCGGAACCAACATCTGTCAAGAGAGGTGGCGAGATAATCAATAATCCTGGCATCTGGCTCATTTGAGCCAGGAAATTTGGCTCATTTTTTGAGCCGGGAAATGTAGCTCATTTGAGCCGGGAAATTTAGCTCATTTGAGCTAGGAAATTTGGCTCATTTTTTGATTTACACAATTTAACTCATTTTTGAAAAATGTGAGCTTTTTTTTTAAACATTTAGCTTATTTTTTAAATTTTGACCTATTTTTAAACATTTAGCTTATTTTTTAAAATTTTGACTTATTTTTTAAACATTTAGCTTATTTTTAAAATTTTGACCTATTTTTTAAACATTTAGCTTATTTTTAAAATTTTGACCTATTTTTAAACATTTAGCTTATTTTTTAAAATTTTGACTTATTTTTTAAACATTTAGCTTATTTTTTAAATTTTGACCTATTTTTTAAACATTTAGCTTATTTTTAAAATTTTGACCTATTTTTTCAAAATTTGACTGTTTTTTAAAATTTTGCTCATATTTTTTAGAATTTTCACCCATTTTTTAAAATTTCACATTGTTTTTTCAAAATTTAAGTCATTTTTTTCAAAATTTTACTGTTTTTTTTTAAATTTTGTTTTATTTGAAAACAATTCAGCTCATTTTTAAAAAAAAATTTGGCTCATTTTTAGGACATTTTTTAAGAAAAAGGATTAAATTTTAAGACAGTTGTCTTAAGAATTTAAGAAAAAACACATAATTTAAGGAAATTATTTAGTAAAAAAAAGAACTTACGACATATTTAGGATCCTTCTCTCGTGGCTGGGTTTTCACAGCGCGTGGAAATGTGAATGTTTCCTCCATTACTCCAATATAGGTTTTTGCCACTCACTGTACAGTCTTTTTAAAAATTTATAGAGTTTCAAAATGCACAGAACCAACAGCAATCCAATCGATAAATACAACAGTCCAATATCTTGAGCGATTTCAGGCTTTCCGCCGGGATCAATTTTGCTCTGCTTCAGCAGGGTCCACAGCAGAAACTGAACTGACTCGGCGAGCGAATGGGACAGGTGTTGACTATCTAGCTGCTCCCCCTCCTTCATCAAGTTCAATCGAATGAGCTCTAATTTTTCGCTCAACTGTGCATGGTCCAACTCCCCTATTTTATTGCCATATGCACATGACATGCACATAATGGTTACGCACAGAGTTTTAAAATACATGTTAACTGTTTGACGTCACTCACGCAACTGGCTATTTTTTTGAACGTTTTTTCTTTATTGGCAATTTGTCAATACAAAACCAATAATCAGGCAATTCTTTTTTAAAAGCCGGTAAATGAGGCAATTCGTTTCTAACAGATGGTGGGTCGGACACTTCTATTAAATCAGATGGCGGGTTAGACACTTCTATTAAATCAGATGCTGGGTAGGACACTTCTATTAAATCAGTTGGTGGGTGGGAAACTTCTTTTTCAGCAGATAGTGGGTGGGAAACTTCTTTTAAATCAGATAATTCATTTAAATCCAAATTTTTCACTGGTGATTTTTGAATTTTATTATCGATTTTTTCCGCAAAATTATCAGTTTCTGGTTTATTAGTGTCGCACGATTCTAGATATATGCGCATTAATTTATTATAAAGGTCAGGATCGATACATTTCATTACTCTAGCCATTGTAAAAATATTTCACAAGCTATAATTTCACAAAATATGGTGCAGATAATTTTTTTAATAACTTCAGAATTCCTCAGTAAAACGTTTTTCAAGTTTTTGGAATTTAATTTGTCTAGAATGTTATTGATTTTATAACATTCAGTTGTACAGAAAATTGGATAATTTTTTAAACACTCTGCTATAGCCAAAAGCTGATTTTCACTTGCACTTTTAATAACAATTTTCGGATTTTTGCATGAAGTCAGCTTGTATAAAAACTCGCATTCTGTCTCTAGCCTAGTTATCATGCTGATGAGTAGGCTTCACAATTTTTGTCTGGGAATACATGTGAACGACACCAGTATTTTACGTTCGTGCTTCTTGGATGCAAGTCCATCATCAAATGACCAAACTTACGCAATTTAACTGCTTTTATATACGCATCTTGTAGAAATTTTATATTATTTGGACATATTTGAGACGCTAATCTTTTAATTGTACTTCGGTCACGTGGCTGATCAAACATAATTAAGTACTGGGAATTAATATTGACTTCTCGCAACTGTTTTTTAAATGCATTTTGTAAAATAAGTACAATGGAAACTCCTCTGTGATGCGCATGCTTTACAAAAAATCTAGTTATGAGTTCCAAGCTGTCCCCTTTCGTAAGTAAATCCATCTGGTCATCAACTATAACTAACGTTGAATCTGTAGCCAATTCTTCAATGTCTTGAATGTTATTAGTGAATATAATAATATCATTTTCTGCTTGCATCTGGTAAAAAATAGGTTGAAAATCGCAGTACACGTACACAACTTTGTCTAATTGTTTAGATATGATTTCATGTCTGCGTCTAATTAACTCTTTAACCATGAATGTCTTTCCAGACCCGGTGCATCCTATGACAGACATTGTAAAAGGATGCAGCAACTCAAAATTTATGACGTCCATGCTGAATAAAGTGCCAACAACGACTGATTTAAAATTATAAAAACAAAATTAATTTATTACAAATTTTTGAGTGAATATTTAAATTAACATTTTTAGATTACAATTTTTTCTAATTAGTTAAATTAACATTTATTTTTTCTTATAAATTATTATTTTATCAATTTGTCTAAGTTCACAATGTCATTATCCGGAATTATTTGAAACAATTACAATAACATGAATTAACAAGACATTTTTCTTGTCTGTTGTAAATAACATACGGATTAAAATTTGGAATCAAATTTACAAAACGTTCAACTTTCTTATCATTAACATTACAAAAAGTTGTAAAAGAGTCTAAAATATTTCTATAAGATATACCTATAATTCTAGCGTACAAATATTTGCCGAAGCTATCAAAGAATTCACATTCACGTTCGGATTTAATGAACCATGCCACCCAATGGGATCCATTGTTATTAATACTATCTACATTTTGCACTATAGCTATAGGAAAAGTATTATATTTTACTTCTTCTAACAAAGTATCAGCTGCTACAATATATAATGGTATATCTATATTTAAATCTAATAGTAGTCTACGAAGTGCTTCTCGAATAGAACTTGTGTTCATATTTTCAGTGTTCGAAATGTATTTGTTTGTTTCTATCCAGTTCAAATACTCCTTGGTACAAGCAATAGACGAGTACGGTTATGGCTTTATCCAATGGTTTCTTGAATTTCAATCCAATTTTCACTTGGCCTTTTCGGTTTACAGACAGAGCGTTTCCAATGTTTGGTAAAAGTTCAACAGCAGTAAATACATTACCTGTAAAGTACAAAAACACAAATTATATAGTTTACGGCTATGCTAGGCTATACGCTACAGCTATACTAGCTGTGCTAGACTGCTGCTGTGTTAGCTATGCTAAGTCAATATTGTGTTTTTATACTTTACCTTTGAGGTAATTATCTCTCGAGATTCCATTTCCCAAAGTTTCAAATGCGACTGTCTTCCGCAACGTTCTTAGAGCAACTAAAAAGTTGTCACCGGCTGTCGCGTCATCGCCTTTAAAACTGTATGGAATTACTCGATTTTCCACATTTTCTCCATTCCAAGTGACGTTCAGTTCACTTATATTGAAATTTTCAAAATTAAATGCTGATTTCATCATATTTCCATTGAAAGCTTCAGAGTCCAACATGCAGAATACCATTAGTTTTGGTATTTTTCCAATAACAATTCCGTCAGAAGTTACTGATGACAATCCTTTTGGTACTGAAATGGCTTTCATTTGAACTTCATTCGTTACATATTTAAATGTTTCATTGTTTGATAGCTGTTGTCGATGTAAATTCACAACATCTTGCGAAACTGTCTTCTTTGCAGCATAAAAAACAGCGTCTGTAATTTCTGCTTTATACGGGCAACCAGAAAATCCATCTTTATCGTTTTTTGCACAATCCAAATACAAGTAAGGATCGCTTCGTTTTAAAATAATTCGACACTCTGTCCCACTTGGAATATATCTGTTCTGGTTGAAAAAATTTCCAAGCAGAGATCCAAGTAAATAGAACTGTTTCGAGTTTTGCGTCAATTGATATCTTGCATTAAATCCAACGTCAGTGACAGCATACGTATTAGGCGTAGTATTTGGATACCACATCTCATCTTTCAAGTATCCATCTTTTTCAAGCTGACTTGTTCCCAAAGCTCTTTGCAAGTAGGCTGACCATGGATAAAAATTAGATGTATCTAGTACCAGCTGTCCGTTCAAATACAATTGTAGATTTGAAAACAACGCATGGAAAAACAAGTTGGTTGGAGCCACGATGTCAGTTGCTTCGCATGCTTTACCGTCCTGCTTGACAATTCTTACGTCTAAGCCCAGCATACAATCTTGTAGCGAACCGTACCCATCGTATACCCATCTGAACTCAAGTGGGTTGTGACTATCCTTAGTACTTAGTAAGGAATAGCATTGGATATAGTCTGTAGTTGTAAGTTCACTTATATTAGTAGGCGGTAACTCTACTAAATTTAACTCTGAACTCAGTGACTTTTTAGATGTTTCGTAAACGGTTGGTTTTTCGTCAAAAATGTTGTTGATATCCATGATGAGAGATGTGTTCACCTTGAAGGTTGATCTATTAATGAGCAGTATGGTTCGAAAAAAGCATTATTTATACTATTTTTTGTTTCGACGATGACACTTTTGTTTCTTTGCAGTGTTTTTTCTTGTGTAAAACAACGATTTCTTAGGTTTTCGTCCTCTTCCTGCTTGTAACCTCTTGGGTTTCTTAACACTTTTCTTCTTTTTCCCGCCTCCACGTTGAATAGGCTTCTTCCTTACTCGTTTAACTTTTCTAGTTGTTTCATGTTTCTTTTTGAAAAATGTCATTGGAACCAAGTATGAAGATTCTTCAGGTGCAACACCAGAGCTGCCAGTATAGATACCACCAGCAATTCCTCCATTTCCAGTTTGAATATACGACGGATCTTGCAAAACGCATTTTTCGTCGTCACAATTGACTTGCCTCATCGTGACTAATATCTTGGTTTAAAGTGCAATTTCAAACTCGTTTCACTGTCTTTTCCAAAATCAAGTTGTCTTGCGAATTCGTCAACTAGTTGCACATGAATCTGACGTATGTCCGCACGGCTCAAAGGCAAAAATATGACTGGGTTAAAGTAGACAATCGTTTCGTTTATATCCTCATGACTCAAATCAGAATCTTGCAAAATTGGTAAAACGTGATGATTATAGTACTGGTTCTGTACAATATCACTCAAAACTACAATTCGTTTTGCAGTTGCAGTTATTTTATCATCATCTTCGCCAATTTCTTCTTTTTCAATTTCTTTTTCTTTTTCTTCCTCTTGAATATCTAAACCAACTTTCACTCTTGTATCGCGAACAAACACTT
Source organism: Dicyrtomina minuta (assembly GCA_949802685.1). Lineage (NCBI taxonomy): Eukaryota > Metazoa > Arthropoda > Collembola > Symphypleona > Dicyrtomidae > Dicyrtomina > Dicyrtomina minuta. The sequence goes on along the minus strand of CATKUY010000408.1, from coordinate 107,556 downwards.
GGTTTTTTGGAATACTTAAGAGTTGATTAACTGCAGGAGGCAGTTGCACAGATACTTCTTCATCCAAATTTTCCACATAAATGTCGCCATTTTGTATAACAAAGTTGATTTCCATGTCATTGAATATGCGTGTTTCTATACTTTGGTTTATTTCTTCCAACACATCATCCACCGCTAGCGAGGTGGGTTCTTTCATTGGTGCATAGTATACATGATCAATTGAAAATCGAAAGTCTAACGTTTCTTCATCTTTAATTTCATTGTACTTATCCATATCAAAGTTAACACTTGATACATAAAGCCCAATCTTGAATTTTTCATCTAAAAATCCTAAGCATTCAAGTATTTTTACAGGCAGCACACTGAAGCTTTTCGAATTAGCAAAATCCTCAAATTCAAAAACAGCTTTGCCATCGTCTGGATCTATAGTTATTTCAAACTTTTTAAAATATTTCTTCATTTCTGTATTTAATCGTTCAAAAAACTTTTTTGGATCTTCATCCCCTTGGCTATTTTGTCGTGTAAAGGGAACAACGCTTTGAAACGGCTGACGAATGGTTACCAAATTTTGATAATCTGTGAACGTTTCCATTCTTATATCAAATTCAGTATTTAATAGAACGTTTTTGAATGCATCCATGGAAATAATACTCAAAGCTGGAACGTTTCCATATGGAAATTGATTTCTATTAAATCCGAATACAATAGCCAATTCATTTGGTATAATCACGAATTGTCCTTTTGCTGGTCCCTCGTTTACTGCACTAATAAACACAGTATCTGGCGGTGTAACAGGAAAAAATGAAAACGAGAATGGAATTTCTTGCTCTTTTAACGCTCGACGAATATCAGAGAGAAACGTGAACAGATCGTTGGTAGATTTCTTGATTTGTCCTGCTAAAACCTTTGGAGGTTTTAAATTGGGAAACAATGGTGACGCTTTAATGCCGCGTGCGATGCGTTTTGGTTTTGCTGGTGTGTATTTTAAGCTAACTAGACCTACTTGATACAAATTTTGAGGTAATTTCAACTCATTAGGCAGTTCTGCAATAAAATTAGTAGCTGTATTTGATGGTAAATTGTTGCTGTAACTCGAAAGCGTACAGCATATGCTCGGAGGAGCAACGTTTTCAATGACGGAGCGTGAAAACATTTTAAACTAAATTGAGTTCTTGCTCGTAAAAACCTCCTGTTATATCTGAAATCAATATTTGTCATGTAAAAACATATTGATTAATTTTATGTCAAAGATATTCATAAATTAAACTTTGTCTCTTTTTTGAGCCAAAGTGAGCTAAGAAATCTGGCTCACTTTTTTTGAGTCAAAGTGAGCTAAAAAATCTGGCTCACTTTTCTGAGCTAGGAAATTTGGCTCATTTGAGCCAGGAAATTTGGCTCATTTGAGCCAGGAAATTTGGCTCATTTGAGCCAGGAAATCTGGCTCACTTTTCTGAGCCAGGAAATGTGGCTCATTTGAGCCGGGAAATTTAGCTCATTTTTTGAGCCAGAAAATTTGGCTCATTTGAGCCAGGAAATTTGGCTCATTTGAGCCAGGAAATTTGGCTCATTTGAGCCAGGAAATTTGGCTCATTTGAGCCAGGAAATTTCGCTCATTTGAGCCAGGAAATTTCGCTCATTTGAGCCAGGAAATCTGGCTCACTTTTCTGAGCTAAGAAATCTGGCTCACTTTTCTGAGCTAAAACATTTCGCTTATTTTTTTTATTAAAAAAGACTTGCCTTCATCATTAAGATCTTTTAACAAGTAGGTAATAGGATTAGTTTTTTGTACAGCTGCTATTACAAATATTTCCCTGCTCCAATTTTCCGCAGATCCTAGAAATAATACGTTATTTTCACGTTTTTTTAAGTAATGTACAGTATAACACTATAATTAAGTATAGTATATAGTTACAATTTATATATTTACATATTTACATATAAGAAATACCTTTTTCAAACAACATCTTAGCTCTTGATATTCTAACTTGATCACCAATAGCAAACTTTGCTGGTTTTGAAGTTTGGTTTTGCAGCGAATTTTTAAATATCCTGTGCCATATCTCAAACTCGTTCTTTTTTGTCACTTTATTTGGTGTAGTCTGAATTGTTCTATGAAAACTGTTATTATAAGCTTTCACAAAGTCTTGAATTTTGTCGTCAATTTTTAATGTATTTCTCTCGGTCATATAGCGTTCAAGTTTTGTAAAAAGAGTACGAATAAACCTTTCGCTGAATGTACTTTTAATATACGAATAGATATGGTAATTTACAATTTTATTGTCTTTTAAGAACTGTCTAAAATTTTTATTTCTATATTCTTTTCCCATATCTGTAAACAACGTCATTGGCGTAGTTCCAGCTTCTTGAAATATAGATTTGAACGCACGAATCATTGAACTTGATGATTTATCCTTCAGCATACGTACAAATGCTTTTTTGCTGAACGAATCAATAACAATAAGTACAAAGTAATTGCAATTGTTCCATTCTGCAATGTTGCTAATGTCCTTGAGATCTGACGCATAGTTTTGATTAATAAAATTAAAAAACACTTTCCTTCTAGGAAATTTGCGTCGTATATCTTTATGCAAAGAGTAAGCAATCAGCTTTGAAAGTTCTTTTTTCACTAGTTTTTTATCAGTCCACTTTTTTCTGTTTGCCAAAAATCCGCTCAAACCAGAAAAACTTCCGGCTAATTTGTGATTTAGATAGGATCGGCGTACACTTTGGTCAGCCATTTTAAGTCAAATGAAAGTAAAACTAACTGATTCCTGTATTTATACATTCAGTCGCTGTTCAAGGCTAAGCTATGGCGGACAAATTGTACACTGTTGATTTCACTATTCATATTTACGGACAGATAGCTGTTATAAAGACCGGCATTTTAGAACAACCTACAGTTAAACCACGTGTGAAATGGGAAAATAAATGGGAAAAATGGGATCTCAGTTTTCCGCAAGTTTGTCGAATTTATAATAAAATTGAAAAAGCATCACATACTGAAAACAGAACATACTGCGTCAATTTATTTCCAGAGTACCCTGCTGAAATTCTCGGAATTACAGACTCTGTTCGTTAATATAACATCGTAACGTTTCTGTGCGTCCTCAGTCGCGATTTGACAGTCGGGCAGTAAACATCTACCATGGAACACCTTGAATCTTACGATCCTATATTGTGTAAAAATTGGGATAAACCAATAATTGAAAAAACGAACAAAGTGGATTTTTTCAAAAACCCAAATTCAAAAATTGTAAGTTTTATTTTTTTCTCATTATTTGAGTCAAATGTTTCAGCTCAATTGAGCGCAGAAATAACGCTCACTTTTTTGAGCCAAAGTGAGCTAAAAAATCTGGCTCACTTTTCTGAGCTAAAAAATCTAGCTCACTTTTTTGAGCTAAGAAATCAAGCTCAATTTTCGATCCCTAATAATCAATAATCAATATTCTATAATAATGTTTTTAATTTTAGATTGGTGATCGACTTTTGGCACGAAAAACATGGAACAATTATAAGCAGTGCAACTACATTTACGTTGGTCGATTGCGAAACGAAACTGAATCCACAACAGTTGAATTCTCACTTGTCACCGGCAAGTTGTTACTGAAGTTCATTCGAGGTGTCCATGATCACAACGTTTACATTCAAACGCCAGAGGATAACATTGAAAACCTCAATCTCACATACTTCAACGACGGAAAGTATTCAAAACTTGTTTTGCACTGCCCGGTTTCAGAAAAAACGTCTGTGAAATACGGAGGATGGTTGGGTCCGCAAATTGAATTGAACTACGATGAAATTGAAAACCTTGTGTTGTTCTTAACCCAAGATTGCAAATTGTAACTTGTTGTGCAAAAACATGAATACAATAACTCTGGAAAGTTTGATGTGTGAGGCATGCCAGTTCTGCTGGTTAAACTATATGCCGTCAAATTTGCAAAGCATAAACTATATGACGTCAAGTTTGCAATTAATTGAGTATAAAAACGAACAATACTGTGCGCGATGTGAAGCGCAAGAAAAGAAAAAAGATAAAAAAGTGGCTGAATGTCTAAATACACCATATGACGAATGGATTAACTTTGAGAAGTTCGATTCTGTTGACAATTGGTGTGAAGTAACCAGAAGTTTGGTCAAAACAGATTGTTTTGTGTGTGAATACGATCCTCATGATATCGTATCATCCACAGGAGAACCTGATGTAGAATATATTCATAGTGTATCTCTGTATGGGGAAACTGTATACATATACAAGTACATGCCGGAAATTAAAGTGTGTAACTATTGTATGTTTTGGCGAAGCTCGAGAGTTTTGGAGAATGTTCAAGAATATATTCGCAACTACAAAGAAGACGAATATAAAGCAATGCAATTGTCAATGGAACAAGTGTAATTCATGATGAAAACAATATGAATACATGGCAGAGTTTGTTGTGTGAGGCGTGCCAGTTTTGCTGGTTAAACTATATGCCATCAAGTTTGCAAACAGTGGAGTATAACAACAAACAATACTGTGCGCAATGCAAAGTGCAAGAACAGAAAAAAGATGAAAAAGTGGCTGAATGTCTAAATACACCGTATGACGAATGGATCGACTTTGATAAGTTTGACAATATTAACAATTGGTGTGAAGTAACCAGACGTTTCGAGAAAACGGATTGTTTTGTGTGCGAATACGATCCGTATGATAAACCATCATCTACAGAAGGCCCGGATGCAGAATTTGTTCACGGCGTGTCTCTGTATGGCGAGATTGTGTTCATATACAAGTACATGCCAGAAATTAAAGTATGCGGTTATTGTATGTTGTGCCGAAGCTCGAGAGTTTTGGAGAATGCTCACGAATATATTTGCAAGTACAAAGAAGATGAATATAAAGCATTGCAATTGTCTATGGATCAAGTTTAATTCATGTTAAAAACAATATGAATACACTGCAAAGTTTGTTGTGTGACGCGTGCCAGTTTTGCTGGTTGAACTATATGCCGTCACATTTGCAAAGCAGAAACTGTATGACAAGTTTGCAAACCGTCGAGTATAACAACAAACAGTACTGTGCAAGATGTAAAACTTGCGAAAAAGAGAAAGACGAAAGAGTTGCAAAATATTTAAATACACCATACGATAAATGGATTGACTTTCGTAGATTCGAAAACATTAAAAATTGGTGTGAAGTAACAAGAAGTTTGTCAAACACCGATTGTTTTGTATGCAAGAAAAACCCTTGTATAAAAGGCAGTACAAAAGATCCTAATTCAAAATATATTCGCATGGTTTCGCTATACGGAGAAACAGTATACGTATACAAGTACATGCCTGAAATCAAATTGTGTGAGTACTGCATGATTGTAACAGACATGGAAGTTGTACAAAAATACATTTGCGAAAACAAAAAAGATGAATATATAGCATTGCAGTTGTCAATGGCAATAAAACAGATGGTATCCATCTTGAAAACAAAATGAATACTCTACAAAGTTTGATGTGTGATTCATGCCAGTTCTGCTGGTTAAACTTTAAACCATCAAGTTTACATACTGTAATGTATAACAACAAACAGTACTGTATAGATTGTGAAGAACAAGTAAAGCTGAAAGAATTAAGAATTGCTTACAGCTTAAATACACCATACGTTGTATGGATTCGGTTAAAGAAGTTCACAAATATTGAGAACTGGTGTAAAGTAACAAGACAAGTGGAAAACAACGGTTGCTTTGTGTGTGAAAACAACCCAAGCAATGTCAAAGCCTGGACTGAAAACCCTAGTTTAGACTATATTCAGAAAATATCCCTATACGGTGAAAGAATTTTCATGTACAAGTACGAGCCAAAAATAAAAATGTGCGGACATTGTATGTTTTGGCGAACCTATAAAATTTTAGAAATTGTACAAAAATATATTTGCAAATACAAACAAGATGAATATAGGACATAGAAACATGTATGTAAAAATAATTATGTTACGTCTCAAAATAATATATAAAGTTAAGTTATGTATGGTGAAGCACAAAATATATGTAATGTAATTTTAAAAAAAAAAAATTAACTTTGAGAAATAAGTTAGTGTAAAAAATAATTTACACATACTTTAAAAAAATCAATTTAGTTTGTAAAAATTTATAAAAAAAAATTATTTAGTCTGTAAAGATTTTAAAAATGTTACGTTTAAAAACAAAATAGTAAAAAATAATTTGTAAACATTTTAGAATACTTAAACTTAAAAACAAATAGTAAGAGAAATAATTGGTTAACATAAAAAAAATATAAAAAAATTGTAAACAAAATTTTTAAAACTGTAATAAAAAACAATTGGCATTTGTAAATGTTTTTGAATGTTTTTATTTTAAAAACTTTTTTATGCGCTGCTTACAAAAAAAAATTCATATATAAAGCATACAAAAGGCAAATGGATTCCCATACAGACCATTTAAGTGTTACGTAGCCTATACTGCATGTGACATAGCTTGTGTACGATCCCATACATAATATACAGTCACCAGCGGTAGAGCCCTACCCAGTGGCAGACCCACAGAGCAGCGCCCGGTCCAGGGCAGTGGCGGGTCCCGGGCAGCGGCAGATCGCTGAGCGGCGGGTCTCGGACAGCAGACCCCACCCCTTACGGCTGTAGAGGGCATTCGAAAGGTCTTTCGCTACCCCTCCCACGACTGCAACAGACTGCAGAGGGCATTTAGAGGGTCTTTCCCCACAGCGATGACAGCTCAGGACAGGCGCAAGCAACCCTAGGACGACGGCGAGCTTCCTATTGCGGAAAGGCCAATGGCGGACATAGAGTAGCCGTTAGCGGACTCAGAGGGCACATAGAGCTGGCAAAATGGCGGACAGTGTATCGAGTCCAGGACATCATGCCAGGCCAAGGGTACCATGATAGCTTCCAGGACATCAAAACGTTGCAGGACATCATGGCGAGCCAAGGGCAGTGACAACCCAAGGACGCAGCAGCACGCCATGCTTCCCACAGACCGGGATGTAAAGAAGCCGGGATAATCAATAACGCGGCGAGGACATAGTGGGATAATCAATAAAGCGTCGGGAACATAGGCGGGATACATGACAGTCTGCAGTGGCGGGATATTGATTGACGGGATAAAAATCAATAACCTGCAGTGGCGGGATATTGATTGGCGGGAAATAGCAACGGCCTGTGCGGAATTCGCCAAATTCGCTAGTCGCCAAAATTCGCAACCCGCCAAATTCACAACCCGCCCGGAAATTTTGCAATAACGCAAGAAACCCGCCAACGCTACTCACCATATATCCAACAAGTCAACCCAACATTAGGTTAGGTTAGCAGCACCCCCCGTCATCTCACCACTATATATCCACTATACATAAGTTAGCGGGTTAGGTTAGACATCAACGCTACTTGAGCTGGGTTAGGTTAGCGGGTTAAATTCGCAAAAAATTCGCAATTCGCGAAAAATCAATAAAATCAATAAAATCAATAAAATCAATAAATCGATAACCCGCCGTGCGGTTTTTTCGGCGAGAAATTTCCAACCCGCCGTGCGGTTTTTTCGGCTATTTTCTGTGCGGTTTTTTCGGCGAGAAACCCGCCGTGCGGCGCCGAAACGGCGGGAAAAGGGGACAAAATTAACTAAAACCAACTACTGTCAGTCAAGAACTAAAATAACCCGTATCTATTTTCCACTCAAAGCAAACTTAACCTTATTCGAAAAGTTCTAAAAACAAATTGACCCAAATCCATTTAGTTCCACGAGTACGCCTAAAATCCATGCAAAAAAATCTTGTCCAAACCTGCACTTACAATAAGTGCATTTTGTATTTGCATTGAATTTTGCTTACGCGTGGAAATTCATGGATTTAGGTCATTTTGTTTTTAGAACGTAAAGGATATGGCTCAGTTTGCTTTTAGCAGAAAATAGATATGGTTTATTTTGGTTTTTCACTGAAGATATGTCAAGTCTGTATAAGCAAACCCACTGATCACATTAGGGATGATGCATCAATGACATCTTTTTAATCCAACTTCCCTTTGGTGCTTTTTCCTAGCACCTAACGTTACTCCATCCATTCTTCTTTCCAATCTAATATCCCTCTGATGGCTGTCCTCAGCACTTGACGCTCCTCCACCGCCTCCTTTTCCTATTGTTACTTGCTACAGTATTTATGTATGTGCAATAAACTTTTTATTACATTACAACATTTTACAATTGAATATTGAGTTGAATTTTAGTGTTTTGTGTTAACGTAAACTGCAGTGAGAGAAAAGATTTAAAGACAGAAAAAAGTGGCACTAAGAAATGTGTAAATAGTTGTTACTTCAACGGTAATACTGGTAACTTTAAAGCTGCAAATGTATATATGTACACACACATGAATCATTAAATGTATTAAATAATAGAGAATATAATTACCTGAATGATAATCAATTATTGTTTAAATTGATTTTAAAACTAAGGTGAAATGAGGAGACCGCCGCAGTTTTCCACTTCTTTTGAGAGAGAAAGAAATGATTTGTATAATAATAATTTCCTTCTTTCGAAAAGCAACTAATAAATTAATGCGGGGACAGTTAGCCGCAGTACTACTATCCCGGAAATGCACTTATTTGATTGTTGGTCCTTTTGGCTAATGAGAAATACTAGCAATATAGGGAGAGACTTTAATTAATTGCCTGCTAACTAGTGGGTTGGTGACAGGTGAGCAAATTTATGAAGTATGAAAATCGAATGAATAATATAAATAGTGTACTTAAATTACATGCAATCAAATGTATATATATAAGTAAGTAACTATTCAATACACCATATGCAATTACATGGACGTAGGTAAAAAAAATATATTATGTTAATAAACGAACTAATTGAATATTATTTTATTGAAACGAAAATGATAAGTGGAATTAATATCCTAAACAAAGTTGTACCAGTCCAAATAAAATGATACGGTTAAGATACGTTATGAAACGGAAAGGAAATGAAAAGCTAAATGTTTATGATTAATTGATTTGGTCCAAATATATTGTATAACAAATAATATAGTAAATGATACGATACCGTAAGCACGTACTTAAGTCAGAATTCAGTTGATCTGGATACAAGATTAGGATCCAGATTATTACACTTGATAAGCAGAGAATATTTGTGGCAAAAACAAGGGCTAAAGCCCTTGTTTTATGGCAGCCTTAACAGCAAAACCAAAAGTACAATATTGAAATTTTTGAATTTTCCGCTAAAACTTTAAATATTGTGTAAACTAAAGATTTCTTATTGATCTTATTAGGTTATAGCAATTTAGTCTGCCATTTATTAAATTTCGATGCGGACTTATAAAAAATAAATAATAAACATGCTTTAGGCGAAAATGCCTTTACGTGATTTTAAGTTTTGTAGGAGTACGTGTTTTTAAATTTGCCGCCAAATCTTAAAATCAAAATTTGAACCTTTTACTAAATGGAATTACACATAAACGATACACCCATCAAACCGAAATGAATCTGCGAACCTAATTAACGTAGTGTGGCAGCTCAGATCATGATTAATTTTCAATTGTAATTAAAAAACTTAACTAATTTTTTGTCAAAGTTGACCGATGTTGATGCATGATACATCATTTTAAAGCCTTTTAAAAATTAAAAAAATCCGGCGCTTCGCGCCGGATTTGCCTACCGTGGGCCTGAAGTAGATGCTGAGCTTACAGCGAATATTGACTTCAGTCAATCGATGCATCTTTTCACATTATTTAAATAAAATACACCCTCTGAAGTGCAATATTTTAGTGAAGACATTGTTGGACGATCCTAATATGTACAATAATAATATTCTATGCTGAAAATACTGTTTTACCTAATGTTTGAACTGATAACGGGTGTTTTTTCAAATGATGACATTTAGACGACGTCATTTATGGACAATCCCTGTGTTTATACTGGTAAAATTAGATTTTAATGATATAAATCTACCAAATTTTGCATTTAGCACTAACAAAGATCCTTCAAAAAGTGATTTTGTTATGACGTCATTTATGAAGGGTCCCTGTATGCATGCTTGAAAAACACGCTGTTAGGGATATCCATTAATTTGATTTTTGAACTAACGACAGAAGAGATTCCTATAATCAAAATATTTAAATGACGTAATGTTTTGATTATCCTTGCATGGCTTCTAACTTGTGTAACCCTGGGAGTTGAAATATAATGTATAAATAACCTATGTATAACATTTACTGGACACTAAAAATTACGATTTGCGTGCCATTCGGTTAAAGTATGTTCCTTAAAATTAAGAATAGTTTAAATGACGCCAATAATGGTTGGTCATTACCTATCTATACGCTTCGTTCGTATGTTCACAGCATAAAGTAAAAAAAATTGAGATGGGTCTTCTAAATGGAAATTTTTATGGCGTTATTTATGAACGGTCCCTTTTCTTTAACGACCAACGTCGGTATGTTTACAGCATAAGGTTAAAAAATCGTGAATCCCACCCGTTTTTCATTCCACGTTGAATATATCATGGTTTAATGCAATTCGTTTTTGCCGACATTCCGTACTCGATGCAGATAAGCATAGATTTTTCAGAGTGTGATTTAAATACAGGATAGCGAACCTAAAATATAAAGTTCGTATGCTTGACCAGCTTCGGGTACGGACACAAATGACGACACCTAAATTTACCAAAATTACAAGCCTACCCACCCGCTGGTCACCTTTTTAAGCATTGCTTAAATGGATGCCCTTACCGTGGAATGTGAAGTGACCCACTCTTAGGTAAGCAACGCCATTTAAGTCTGACACCTACCAGCCTTAACGTCGTCGAAACAAACAGCAGCCGGCTCTTTTGCAAGACACGAAACTTAGCAGGACATTCTGTTGCAACGACGGGGAACAAAGCCAACTCGCTTACGAGACTCCATGTATCTTATGGATTCCATATCTGACACGCTCACAGATTCGTATCAGACATTTCTTAGCTCAAGCCATTACTGACCCATTGCTGTTTACGGGACTTTAGGTGTCGCGTGCTCCATTCCAACCCTTGGCTTCAAGGCTTTGAATTTTTAGGACGTATTTTACGATTGACCCTGAATTACCCCCCCCCCCCAAACTTAAAAGGAATGATTTGTTGAGTAGGGGAGCATTAATTTGCGGTTGGTAAAGCATGACGGATAAGAAATATTTATATCTGTAAGATTCTGACTTGTTTTAATTCTTAACAACTCTGCCCCTTTATGAGATAATTTGTGGGGTTGGGGGTGCAAGTATTTAAAGTTTTTTATTGGTTTTAGCAAAGAAATTAGGATTCTTAGGACGTAATTTGTGGGTAACCCTAAGTACACCCCTCCTCCTTAAGGGGATACTTAGTGGGTGGGGGGTGCAAGTATTTAAAGTTTTTTAATGGTTTTAGAAAAACTAGTTGACATTTTTGGGACGTCTTCTGTAGGTAACCCCAAGTACACCCCCCTGCGCTAAGGGGATACTTAGTGGGTGGGAGGTGCAAGCACTTAAAGTTTTTTAATGGTTTTAGCAAGAAAATTAATATTTTTAGGACGTCATTTGTAAGTGACCCCAAGTACACCCCCCTCCTCAGGGATTGCTTTGTGGGTGAGGGTGCAAGTATTTAAAGTTTTTTAATGGTTTTAGCAAAAAAAATTAAGATTTAAGGGACGTCATTTGTAGGTGACCCCAAGTACACCCCCCCTAAGAAAATGCTTTGTGGGTGAGGGCGCAAGTATTTTAAGTTTTTCAATGGTTTTAGCAACAAAAATTAAGATTTTAGGGACGTCATTTGTAGGTGACCCCAAGTGCACGTCTTCCCCTTAGGGGATACTTTGTGGGTAGGGGGTGCAAGTATTTTAAGTTTTTCAATGGTTTAAGCAAGAAAATTAAGATTTTTGGGACGTCACTGGTGAGTGACCCCAAGTACACCCTTTCCCTGATGGGATACTTAGTGGGTGGGAGGTGCGAGTATTTAAAGTTTTGTAATGGTTTTAGCAAGAAAATAAAGATATTTGGGACGTCATTTGTGGGTGACCCCAAGTTCAACCCCCCCTCCCCCCTAAGGGATACTTTAAAGGTGGGAGTGCAAGTATTTAAAGTTTTTTAATGGTTTTAGCAAAAAAAAAGATTTTAGGGACGTCATTTGTGGGTGACTCCAAGTACACCCCCTCCCCTTAGGGGATACTTTGTGGGTGGGGGATGCAATTATTTAGTTTTTTTATGGTTTTAGCAAAACAATTTGAGATTGTTGGGACGTGTTTGTGGGTGACCCCAAGTACACCTCCCCCCCTTAAGGATACTTTGTAGGTGCGGGTAACTTCTGCTGAAAACTTCTGCGGGTAGCTTGTGCCGATGACTGGTGCATGTTGCTAATGCTATAACTGGTGCCTGTAACGAAACCATTTAGCTGGTGCATTTAGCTGGTGCAAAGCGGCAAATTGAAATTTCGACTGCTGCGTGTTTGGTCCATTTAGCTGGTGCATTTGACTGGTGCAAAGGCAAATCACCCGTTTTTCTCCAATGCTTTTAGATGGCTAAAAAAGTTGGTCGAGTCAACTGTTAATTGTGAAAAACTGGTTAGTTCGATCTCTCTCAAAAACAATACGGCACTTTTCCTTCGCATTTGTGGCCATTTAAAAAATATTTGACGAATATCGCTTGAAAACTGTGACCTGTACTGCATAAAGAACAGACAGACGGACAGACAGACAGACAGACAGACGGACATAGCCATTCCTATAGATGCTTAAGCTCAGCATCTAAAAACGGGTATTTTGTTTTTGGCCTGCGAAGCATACAAACAATTTTAGGCGGAATTTTCAAAAAAAGTAACGGTTTTTAGAAAAACAAATGGCAAACGTTTCTCGATAAACTCTTCCCTTTTGCGTTATTTGGAATCTACAAGTCATTAGCTTTCGAATAGTATATCACACGTTGAAATTAGTTAAGTATCTCAAAAGTATGAAAAATCTGGTAAATTATGTAGATAGGTAGGAATGACCTACAACTTATTTAATTCTACGAACTACTTAATATTACGAAAAACTTTAATTAACGAAATCAACTACTTTTGAAATAGAACAACGTATTTACGAAAAATATACGACTAGTATGGAAATAGAGATTCTAACGCAACTACAAGCTACGAGCCACTTTTAAAGAAACAACATTAAATCATATTAAATAATTGATGTATCTCTATTTTTCATAAAATAAAGACTATTTTCAAGAATTTTAGGAATTTAAAGAATACACCACATAATCACCTCAGACACAATTACGAGTACGACTACGAGTACGAGCTACGAGTACGACTGTGACTTTGACTGTAAGTACATCATAATTTTATAGTTTCTATGTGCAAATGTAGTAATCCTATCATCTGAAATGAAAACTAGCTAATATGATTTTATTTAAAAATTCACTATGTTTGATTTGGATGCCATATTGGATTTTCAAGTTTTAAAATTTAAAAAATGTTTATAACATAGTTTTTGAATTTAAAAAAAAACATCAAAAAAATTCTTTCACCCGGTTTTACCCGCCTATACAGCATAATAGCCGGGTACATTGTGACTTTAAAATAGCCCAGACAAAGACGTATCTAACAAGCTATAACATGTTCGTATAGCTCTATAAATAAGTAAATGGTGAATTTATTGTCATAATATGTAGTTTACTATATGGTATTCATTAAAGATATGCTTGATTTGAAATTGGCACATTTAAAAATATCAGAATCATTGAATTGAGTTCAGCATAGTAAGCTTATTGTAAATTGTGAGGTTAACGTGTTAGTGAATTTAATTTGAAATAATTTAAATTGCAACACTTTTTGAAAACTACACGTGAACTACATATACCTTCTACTTGTTTGGATTTCAAAACCAACAACTGCGTTTCCCTCTAACTAATCAAAATACGTTTAAATGTAAGGTACTGAAATACATCGATTTGAAATTCATTGTGTTTGTATAAACAGCTTTCCGTAGCTTCCATTCTAAAATTGTAAAATAGAAATTCTGTTGGTTCTAGTTTAAATCGTACAATCCAACCTAGATACAAGGTGCTGTTGAAATTGATTATCTCTAAACAATCCATTAACGTACATTTAATATCTAGTTGCAGTATTTGAATATTAAATTATAATTATTAAAATTATTTTTTGAGCGTCGTTACAATTATTCTATACTTTATGAAATTTAAAATAGATTTTTTGACAGTCATACTACAACATTATTGATATTATAATAATTTTTTGCGCGTTACTATTTTAAACACAGTTATATGAGTAATGAGTATAAAATCTATTGCTTGTTTACATTATTCAATAGGTAATAGCAAAGGTCGGCACCTACAGTAAATGCCGCAGTGCCTAATGGTAAATGTCGAAAAGTGTAATGGTAAATTTCGTAAGACCTAATAGTAAATGTCACAGGGCCTAATAGTAAATGTCGTAAGACCTAAAAGTAAATGTCACAGAGCCTAATGGTAAATGTCGTAAGACCTAATAGTAAATGTCACAGGGCCTAATGGTAAATGTCGTAAGACCCAATATTAAATGTCACAGGGCCTAATAGTAAATGTCGTAAGACCTAATAGTAAATGTCACAGGGCCTAATGGTAAATGTCGTAAGACCTAATAGTAAATATCACAGGGCCTGATGGTTAATGTCGTAAGACCTAATAGTAAATGGCTTAGATCGTAATAATTAATGTCGTAAGACCTAATAATAAATGTCACAGGGCCTAGTAGTAGATGTCGTAAGACCTATTAGTAAATGTCACAGGGCCTTATGGTAAATGTCGTAAGACCTAATAGTAAATGTCACAGAGCCTAATAGTAAATGTCGTAAGACCTAATAGTAAATGTCACATGGCCCAATAGTAAATGTTGTAAGGCCTAACTGTTGAAACGAATATTTAAAAACTTTTATGTACTACGTATTCACTAATAAATACCTTTTGTTTTGTTTTTTTCTACTCTTGCTCTATTATAGTAATGTATATACAGTATGTGTATAAGAAAACATCTCAGACACCCTAGCAAAAATCTTGTCAAGATTTAAAAATTAGAACTACTTACTTAGTCAGCAATGAAAATAAGAAGCACTGTAAAGCAACGAAGTAATGGTACGTTTTTTTTGGCAAGAATTCCTAACACTGCACTTTAATTTTTATGGGCCAAAACTGCAACAGCATGAAATATTATTTGCTAATTGTAATTTTAAATAAACGTTAGTAATATAAACCTAAACATGTGTATTACATAGTATTTATTTGTAAACATAAATAAATAATAATAATAATGAGAAAAGTTAGATTGATTTTATAGTAGATATAGTGAAATACAAAATTGCAGGCATAATAATAAGAACAAACGATATACACAATATATTGATATACTAAAACTTCTGTGAACTATTAAACAAATGGTAGAATAATATTAAAATATACAATATCAACGTATTGAAAGATGTATGTACTATTTAATAACTCTATTTTAGTAAAATTATGTAACAGCAACTTTAGTATATAAACTCAAGTGGTACTCCCAATAACTATTGTAATGATTAATGTAAACTTTAATATAAAATAAAATTCAGAGCAATGGGATACGTCCTGCAGCGCTCCTATTTTGAAAACTAAACTAACTATAAAGTATGTGTGTATATTGTAATCAGTACAATAAAGCAAAGATCAGCCGCTGTTTTGAAATTAGGGCAATAATTTTTTAAAATTCTGTTTTCCAGTTGCTTCTGCTCTATTATTAAAATTAACAGGGAAAGAACACGTGATGATGGGTCAAGCAGTGATAGTTAGAGTGATACTTCAATTTTGAGGGGTATTTCTGCTCCAATGAGACCGTCTTTTGTTCTGCGTAATGATTTAAAACAAACTACAATACTTTTTTGCGAGTTACAGTCTGTAGAAAGACACACGATACTTAAAGCTCCTACCGGACCTAATAGGTACTTGCTACTTTAAAAATGTCTTAAGGTCCTAGGGGTCGTAGACGTCCACCAGTGGTTCAAACTACATACACTTCGTTCCAAGAAGCTATAGTGAACCTCGGAAAATATCATGACTTGCTCCCTAAGCAATCAGAAGTAAATGTTTATTTAAACCTATTTATTATATTATCATTATTATTTAATGTTTAATACTTGTATTTTTTTATTTCTAGGAAAAGCAAAAATATAGACTTGCTTGAGAAAACAAAAAGTAGAAGCTAATAAGTTAAGCTCAAGTGAAGACATGCTAAAATGAAGTATGAGATGTGTGATTTAAAAATACAACTTCATGGAGAATTTGTCAAAGTGGCAAAAGTTAAGCAAAAAGATCAACATTTAATAGAAATCTCCAGAAAATTTCTACAACAAAACAATATAACTAGACACCTACCTACATTTGCTTAAAATAATCCACCACCTATAAATAAACCTCAACATGAACCGCAACTAAATAATCCTACTATCCTAGCTCAAAATAATTCACAACTATTAAATAATGCTATTATTCTAGCATAATATAATCCACAACCAATAAATAATCCTATTATCCTAGCTCAAAATAATCTACAACCATTAAATAATCCTATAATCCTAGCCCAAAATAATCCACAATCAAAAAATAATCCTATTATCCTAGCTCAAAATAATTCTACGCCTCTTCAAAAAACTACTAATAATGCTACAAATGATGGAACCAACCAATTATTTTCACGTAGTGAAACACCTTCTGTGTTTTCTAACCCCTTAGATAATATCAATTCCTAAGATTAATTTGTTTTTGATATCATTGATGTTGGAATAGAAGATCTGTGTACTCAAGTCGCACAAACCACAGTTTTAAAAAGTCTTAAGGATAAGAGTACTCGAGTCACAGAAACCACATTTTTAAAAAGTCTTAAAGTTCTGAGTACTCGACTCACACAAACTAGTTTTAAAAAGTGTTGCTTCCCAACATAAAAGTATGAAAGATAGTAGCTTAGCACCTATGTCATTAAAATAAAATGTGTGCCTACAAAAGGGTATTGATCATAAAATGGATTTAAGATTAAGGCCATTTCAGCTACCTGCATAAATATTTGGAATATCTAATATAAATCTAATAGAAAAGGCTCTCATTTAGAGAATAATCTTACTGTTTACTGTATATCCCGAGCCAGGTAAAATCCCAAGAGTAGTTTACGTTTACGTTTGTCACACTTTTGAACCTACTGAAGTCAATTGAAAAAGGGTATCGCTGGAGAAATTTTTCTACTGTTGACCGTATATTATGAGCCAGGTAAAAGGCAAGTTGTAGACGCTAAGGATTGTCGCATAAGTCAAGCCTTCAAAGTTTAATATAAGGATCTTACTAGGACAATATTTATTTTTGTTTTTTCTTGTTTGTTTGTATATTCCGAGCCAGGTAATTAAGCATAATATAGGTTTAAAATGTTGAATTAGAAAACGTTAGACTCTCTTGTGTTCATTGTATTATTACTATCTGTCTATCATATTCTATGAAATAGACATGTGGCATATATTGTTTCATTTTTTTGCATTTTTAGTATTCAAAAGATGTGTCTCAGGAGACAAACTATTGCCGATTTTTTCAGGATTTATGATGTCATCTAGCAGTTTTTATACAAACAACAGTTGTTTTTCTTTATTTTTAGATTAATAAGTAGTTATAATGATATAAAAGAAAAGAATTATTGTAAAATACAATTTAAATAATAAATGACATCGTGTAAGTACTTCGTAATTTCTATTAAAAGAACATTTCTATCATCCTAAATATCACAGATTGGGAAAATAAAGTTAGTACCTTCACATGCACTGGTAGTTATACGACAAATACCTGTTAAAACCCCATATCCGTCATTTATTTTTTGTGTCTAGGAGACTAAGACTCTCATTTATTTTTATTACTTCTAAATTGATTCTACTGTCTAAATCTGTAAATAATGAATCTTTTAATGTAATTTTATTTTGTTTATTACGTTTTATTAAATTAATAATTTTAATATTGTCATGCTTAGGTTTTGTTTCACTTTTAACTATTTCTGTATTTATTTTAAGGTTAAAATTAGTATCTTTTTGAATAAGATTGTTAATTAGAGCACTGTTTGTTTTTAATGCCGTACTATTAATTTTACATTTTTTATCAAAAACATTTGTTTGGTTAGTAATATTCCTTTTTATCCCCTCAATTAGATTTTTTATTTTTTAACTTTTATTTTATGAAACATCTTTTAATTTATCATTCTTGATTGCTACGTTTTTATTTAAATTTAAAATATTTAAATTAAATTCATATTCTGTTTTCTTAATATATTCTAGTTTTGAGATCATTTATTACAGAATATGTATTTTATTACTTGAACGTCAAAGGACTCAAGCTACTTTGTGACGCCTTAAGTGCTACGTTTGCTTTTGTGAAATCTTCAAGGACCTTATTATTACTTATATTATACATTAACTGTAGACATAAGGAACCACAAACATTTGTGCCAATTTCTTGTAATTTAGAAGTAGAATATAGAATATCTGATTGTAAATAATTAAATAATTTTTATAAGGGGTAATGACTGAAATAATCAATTTAATAATTGTAAAATTTTCATACAACAAAATCTTATAAATTCTAGGATTATTATTACTATCAAGATTCAATATTGCAATTTCTATATTTTAAGGCTTTAGAGGTTTTAGGGGTGAATTATCCCTAATATATACACGTCTAAATAAACCAGGCTATGAAACGCATGTTTGTCTTCAATAATAAATTATTATTTTGTCTGTTAGTGCTTTTAAAGATAAGGTTAAAAAAAACCGCTTCCAGAATTTGTCTTTGACTCGATTTCTAGATTATGTCTATTCTGTTTAGCTAATTTTTTTTTTAAGATTATTTGTAATTTTTTGCATTAACTACTTGACTAACGTTTCCAGCAGCAGCACGTACTAGACCAATAATAGCGGCTGCTTTAGTTATGAGAGGAATTAAAGCTAAAAGAAGTAGAGCACCTCCTTTTTTAATATGTTTTGATAAATTTGTGATTTTTTGTTTTCATTGAATAGTTGATAATCTCAAATTGAAAGTTTTTCCTGCATTATTATTAATTTAGTTTATTTGAATTTTAGCAAGCTTGATTAGGTAACCTTATTTTTAATAAATTTTTTTTATAAAGATGTAATGTTACACCTTTTTTATTCATAATCGCATTTCCAATAGCAGTTTATTGACTCTGTGAATAAAATATTATTCATTTATATGACAAAAAGTTAAACAAAGTTTCTAATAGGTATTTAAATATTCAACTTGAATTTTTCTACTACCAGTGGTAGTCATTGATCATACACGTTCTCTAAATATAACAACATAAGCATTAGTATTTTGAGGTACATTTGCACTAAATTATAAATGAATCTTTTATAATTTTCAAAAATATGTGAAAATAAAATCATTAATTTAGCTTTACCTTTATTTGTTGCATCAGTATTACTTTGGAATAATAGATCAGGTCTATTAGCAAATCCTGAATTTTTATTTCATGTTGCACTATAATAAATATTATCTTTTGACCAACACAATGCATGCCTCCTATTGGAACTAAAATTTTCATTATATTTCAATAATCCTTGGATTAAACTAGTATGACCCACATTTAAATACTCTTTTATAGTTGTTTCATCAAATATTAAAACAACTCAAATAAAAACATATGTCTATTAGTAACTAATGTAATTAACTCAGTTCCAGCATATCTAGAACTATCAGTTTTCTTTACTAAAATAACCTCAATAATAAAGAAATTATTCTTTAATATAAAAAAGTTATCTACAGTATCAACTCTTATCGTTATTATAACTCCTATATTTAAATAAGAGGATTCTTGTGGTAAATAATCTTTGTATCGATTAAATTTAATAGCATCATTACTTGTGATTGGATGTTTTGACTTTTTGCATACTCATTTATTAAACAAAATTGTGAAGAAAAACACTATTTTTAAATTAATGCGTCTAATTTATAAGGCAATTTTTTTCAAAGCTTTCTGCCTTATAGTATTCAATAAACTGCTCTTACTGTTTTTTCAAATTTAAGCTTTTTGCATTTCCTAATCAGCTCTGTTTATTTATAATTAATTTATTGTTTTTAGTGCTTTGTCATGGGTTACGCATTTAGTATTCGTATTCGTTTAATAATATTTAAAGATTAAGTAATTGTGACTTCATTACCTCTAAAGGTAAAATGAGTTCTTTGTCAGTCAACTATATAGTCATTTTATTATTGTTTTTCTTATCTACTTGATAATACACTTTTTGCCTGGCTGCTTTTTTAATTTTATAATCTAGTGGTACTTTTGATGTAAATTAATAAATAAATCTAGATGGTTAACTATTATTGGCACAACCAGAAACTAAATCAAAATGTACAAGTACTGAGTTAACTGAATTATTATCAACTGTTGCACGTAAAAAATATCGACTATAAGTAATTAGTTTCGGTGTAAATCTTAGATTTTTACCAATTGAATAAGGTGTTTCAAAATCAATAACATAACCATGAGGTATTTCTGATACAAATTTAGCAATAGAAGCATCAGGCTTGATTTTTATAACCTTGTTTACCGCGTTAGTTTAAAAAATTTCATTTTTATTTCTATTAAAACCTATTCAATCCTCAATAATTCATTATTAGCTTAAATTTCATAGCTTTCAGTTTTTTAAGTAATATCTCAAAAGCAGTACCTAAATCATCATTTATTTTATATCTAAAATTTTTATTTCGTTTATCAACATTACGTATTAAATAGTATACAGATATCTTTTTTAAAGCTATTTGACCTCCATTAGGGATAAATGTTGTTTTGTCCTAGACATTTGTATGAAATTAACACCTAAATCTTGTATTTTTTTAGTTCCGATATAAAAGCAATGGGTTATTAACGCCTGTGATTTGTAGTTTTATAGATAGAGCATCGTTTGTTAGCTAGCCTCATTATTTAAAAGCTATGAGGTCCCTCTTGTATCTTTAACAAATAAGTTCTGGTACATTTTAAATTGCTGATTGTGCCGCCTTTTTTTCTAATACAGATTAATTTGCTTAAGCTAGATTTTCTAACAATTGATCATTACTAGCTATAGGTTCCTTTAATTTAGTGTATTAACGATGTGCCATAGTTTTAAATTTGTATGTTTAAAATTGACATCCTTTTAAAAAAGAGCTTATTCATTTGCAGCTGATATTGATTTGTTTTCCACTGTATCAGTAATATTTCGTGTAGCTCTGCTTACTTATGCATATTTTTTCCTTTTGTTTTAATAAAAGAGCATCATCTTCTGTTTTCTCAGCTATAAATTGTGCTTTTAGTTTTTTATCAATTTTATTTTCTTTTATCATGAGTCTTATACGACGTTTAATTTGTTCTGCTTCACGCATCTATATACAATAAATTATTTTGACTGTTTTGCTACATGTCTTTTAACACGTAGTTCGTTTATATTCTGTTTTATTTAATGTTTCTGTGTTCTATATTTGGAGTTTATTATTTGTTTTGGTGGTAAATCAACTCAACAATTAAAATAATTTAATAATTGGAATATCCTTTCTATTTTACTAAATCTTCTATAATATTAGGATCTTTTGTTTAATTTGTTTTGATAATATATTTATATTCAAAATCTTTTTCTTTTTTTTATAGTGTTATTTCATTCAAATAATAGGTTTTACTTATTATGATCGTCTACAAGTTTATAAGATATAGGACTTGTTGGTAAAACTTCCTTAATATATAGTATTTCTTCAGCAAATTAAGGTTTATACCCTCTGACGAATTTAGTTCTAAAAAAATGAGTTTTAACTCTTTGAACTATGCAAAGCTTTTTATGGCCTTTAGTCGACCAATTTTTTAATTATTATTATTTAACTCTCTCAACCTAGATTTTAAACCAAAGAGAAAGACAACTTTATTAAAATGAACTTGACACTGTCCTCCCACGAGGATAGCCCAAAGGACTCAGTATACGTAACATAAATTTGTTAAATATAGATTATGACTGTTAGTATAATTATGAAATTTAAAATAAATGATGCACGCAGATTTGAACGGATTTTTTCAAAACAGAAACCACGATGTCTTCAATCAATGTTGGAAGTAGACACTGGGTTTTCATAAATTCAAGGAAAAATTTTGAAATCGTTCCACGCGCCCCAATATACAATCCAACTACTTGAATTTCCGTAAGCCCCAGTTTCTGCTTAAAGTAAGGGATGCATAGGTCATAAATACTTTTGTTTTCTTGATTCACGGCCTCAGATTGATTAATGTCGTTTTGTTCCATACGAACAGTAGGATCTAAAATAATTCCTATCTTCGTTGCTAAATTATAAGCAATTATATCTACACGCCTAGAACCGTCACCAGTACATTCAACTTCTTGAAGAACTTTCCATCCTAATTTTTGCATAGCATCAGCAAGTAAACGGCGAACTGCATGATGTCGGTTCAATATACTTGTAATTTTTTTTTGGTTTTACTTGCTTCAATAAATGTCATTTCAATACTACTATGCTTTAAATTATAATAATTTGTAATAAGATTTTGTAAAACAGAGTCCCATTTAGTTGTTTTTTGTTCAGTCATATATTTATACATTTTTTGTTGAATTTTTTCGCAAATTTTGTTACAATCATTGCTTTTGTTTCATTTTCTGTTGTATACCAGTTACTTTTATACTTTTTAAATAGATTAATTGTGTTTTAACTACTGTATTCAGTTTCTTAATCAGAATGTAGTTTTTCTGAAGCACGTCCCAGACTTATTACTTATTTGAAACTATTACCTACTTTATCTGCATTTTTAATTTTTAGAAATATACACCATCCATATTTAGAAAATTTATTAATAATTAAATTATTGAATCTATAACTATCATTATCTTTAACCCATTTCTCAGGCATAAAAACTAAATCAGCTTGCCATATTGAGTCTATACCTGGTATATAATATCTTCTACGTTTAAATTTTGGTATTTTATCTAAATGCT
The DNA here is from genome assembly GCA_949802685.1 of Dicyrtomina minuta. Taxonomy (NCBI): domain Eukaryota; kingdom Metazoa; phylum Arthropoda; class Collembola; order Symphypleona; family Dicyrtomidae; genus Dicyrtomina; species Dicyrtomina minuta. Next base: position 84,534 of record CATKUY010000408.1, on the reverse strand, counting down.
TAGTATACGTAGCTAGATATTTTTAAAATATTTTAAGTTTTATTCCTGTTTTTCTAAATAAATTATTTATTCCTACATATCCCGTTAATAAGTTTTAATATTCGAAATTTAGTATTTCATATGATTTATCATCTTGCAGGCTCAGGTACTCCAGACGTTCTTTTAATGGTCATAATTTAATATTATTTAATCCGTAAGTTAGATAAAATTTAGGTTTTAGTACACGTTTTGTATCAACACGTTTACCTAATGTAGGATTTTAAATTTCATTGATATCTTTTAGTAAATCTCTATATGTTTCATGTTTAATATCTTTATCTTTGTGAATATTATTTGATAAATCGTGATGCATTGCTGCTGCATCAATTCAATCTACTGGTTTATTTCCTTTTTCTATTTGTTCTTAAAACTTAGCAGTACGACCTAAATAATTACTACCTGAATGATGTTTTTCGCCTACATATTTCCTAATTGTATTAACTATATCACCACTATTTTTTATAGCTTTTATAAATAGGCATTTTTAAGTTTTACAGTGAGCACATTTTGCTTTTAATATATTGTGGTTATTTTTTGTAACAGTATACATGATTTCCTTATTAAATGTTTTTAGCTTGCACTTCAAGCAGAATATATTTTTAGGAATTAATTAATTTTTTATGAATATATGGTTTACGTACTGTCAACGCTGTGTTAACGTTGTGTTGTGTTAACGTTGTGTTTAAGGTAACGTTTTGTTTGTGTTCAAGTTCGTTAGCGTTAGCGTTAGCATTCGTTAACGTTGCAAAATAACAAAATAGGTGAAAATGCGTAAAAATCAATTACTTTTACAATAACATAGTTGCATAAAGAAATATGATATAATATCGTAAAACAGTATAACAATAAAACAACTATGAAAACAATATAAAATTACTGTTTTTGTAAGGCCTGTATTAGGTTTTCATGGTCCTTGAGTGTCAGTAATATTAATGTAGTAATATTAATACATTTTACTAGGTTTTAAAAAATTATAGTTTAAACATCTACTAACAATATTTTTTAATAGCTGTGTAACCATTTTATTACAACAAGCGGGCAAATAAATATTTTCATAAGCAGACCTTTAGTCCTTGAGGGCTTCACCCGTTGTAGCATTAATATTTTAGATTTTATATTTATGTTATAGCATTAATTATTTTATATTTTATATTTATAAATATACCAGTTGTCTTTCATAGTGAAACAAATTATGATTTTAAATTTATTTGTAACTTTATAAGATGATAAATAAAAAAAACAGTATGTGGTGAATTAGAAATTGTACCTCAAACAGAGGAAAAATATTATTCTATAACTGTTTGTATACCTAATACAAAAACTAAATTTACATTTAAAGATTCATTAAAATGTTAACCTGTATCATTAGATGGGCTAGCATCTAATTTAAAAAAGGTTGATATTAAGAATTTTAAGAATTTCCTGGATTATTTTAAAGATAAACCAGTTGAAATTTAAGAGTTATTACCACAAAAAGGAGTGTGTCTTAATTAATTTTTAGACTCTTTTAATAAACTTTAATACAAAAGATATCCCAGTTATGAGGAGTTTTATGACGACTTAAAAAAAAATATTTCATAAAAGAAATTTAAAAGAGGTAAAAAGTTGCGTAACTTTATTCGTTACTTGCTGGGTCACGGCAGCTAGCTGACCTGCAATCGGTTAAGTGATGAAATTGGCGATTTGTTGATTTGGTTTCCCCATAATTAGGTCCTATCTTTTAATTAAAATTTGCAGTACACTGTTAGATAGGATAGTGTCAAGTTTACTGGGCACCTTTCGGACAAGTTGGAGCCTTCAGTTTTTAACTATTTACAGCTTCCATAGTACCACTCGACGCGCCTTAATGTTTTGTCGCCATTCTTTCGACAATATCTTTAAAAAAAATCTGTTTTGCACTTTTTATGGAAAATTTACATTTTTTGACTCTGTACCAATCACGGCACTAGAATTCAAAATTTCAAAAATTAGGTGATCCTAATTGACACAGACCCCAGTGAAAAATTATTTATTCCTATTTTCAAAATTATTTTGAACAAGAAAGAGCATTAAACTGATTTAAAAAGCTTTAAAAGAGAAGAAAAGTAAACCTCAGCCAAAATATTTTAATTTTAATTTTTCTTACTAATTGTCAAAAAAGATTGCAAGAAGGAAAAAAGTTTAGTAAAGTAAAAACTAAAAATTAAAAGAACTATTGTTTACAATTTTGAATTAGTTGCCACTTAAAACTGCAACGTATCCATTTCTACTCTGCATGACAGCAGCGACACTTAACGCTAAACTTTATAACAATTCTAGCAGGTGAGCAACCCGATGGGTTGCAATTAAAGATAATAATATATGTTCTTCAACTTCAGCTGTCACAATATGTTGCATTGATTGTGGTCAAATATCCTAAAGGCATGCCCGGTATAAGCTTTAATTAATGGCTCCACTGGGTTAATTTTTAATTTATTAAAACAGGCTTGGTCAGAATAGGTTTGAGACCACATGTCTGCTCAGAGTAAGGGATGAGTCCTTCCCCCCTAGCAGTATTGCCAATAATTTTTTTTATCAATTAATTTAAAAAAAATCCTAATAGTAGGGTTTAAGTTGGTCCCTAATAAAAGCTATTACACGTTGTTTGCTCTTTAGTTTTTAACTATTTCCAATTTCTATAGTTCCATTCGACGCATCTGGTAAAAACTTGGCCGAGCCAACGTTTTCGCAGAACCTTAACCCTTTTAGGCCTGTGATCTATTAAGAATGTAGGTTTTGCTAACTCTTTCCATGTAAATGACTGTTATACAAAGCATTAAACCCTAATTAAGGTAAAGCTTTAATTCCTAGATAACCTGAAATTAGAGCTGAGCCTAGGCAAATCGGTGAGAAAAGCTTAATGAGGTCAAGTCTATAGTTAAAATTCACCTTAAGCACTTATAAATTTAACCCACCCAAGCCTTTTTTCAAAGCTTAGCCGAAGCTTAGGCCTAAACTTAGGCTTATCTGGTCAAAACTTATCCCGACCTAACCTGAGGTGAAACCTTTATACATAAAAGTAGATCCATTAAATAAAGCCTAAAGCGTATACTGGGCAATCCTCAATTTCATTTGACCACATTCAATGCAATACTTTACCTCAACTTATACTTTAATTTAGGCCAAGACCGTAGTATATACCTGATCCAAGCCAGCACTGCAGTAAACTTTATCCCAACCTTCGACTAAAGTCTTTCACTATAGCGTTACCCAGGCAGTTAGTTCGCTTTTGGTAGAGAAGGGATAAGGTTGTGTGCTTTCGAGCTCTCGTCCTTCTCCCTTGCCAGCATTTAACCAATATATACTCCAAGTATAGCGGACTCGGTTTGGGATTTTTCTGGGTTTGGGAGTGAGTGAGTGATAAGACAGCTACACGCGATCGGCTCCATGGAGCCTTTTGCTGGTATTTGCTTATCGCGATCTCATCTCGGGCCACGTTGCTCGCAGAGGCAGTGATAGTGGTGGAAGGGAACAGAGGTGAAGGACATTAGTTGTACTCTCCTCATTTGTATACCTTTCTTCATGCTTTCACTCTCTCTGCGTTTGTGGGAGGCTGGGCACGGCAGAGGGTGGGGATAGGGAGATTCAGCTATTGGAACTCTGGGGTCGTTTGCTGTAGCTGCTTGTTTCACATTCCTTTCATACGCAGTGAGATCAACCAGATGCATCTGGTGAATCTATTTGCGTTATATGTTCTGTCGATCTGAATAGAAAGGAGCACTTAAGTTGCATACCTAATTCAGCCCAAAGTGGGAGATGGTGCATTAAGCGCATCAGAGGATCCTGATATAGGACTCTTTCGCTTTTCTTAATTCCTGGCCGGACTAGCTGGTCATGGAACTTATAGTATTAGGATAGATTAGCATTAAGTCGGAAGAATCCGAAGGCTACCCACGTGACTGTGTTTGCACAATCCACTTATTGGGTATGTCCTAGGTGAATTTCCATACAGCAAATTATTCTAATTGGGACAGAAATGGGTCGACACCGGCCTGGTCTAATTATTATCGAGTGCAAAACTGTGAGCGTGCTCGGTATGAAACCCAAAAGATACATACATACATACCCGGGCAGTTCACTTATCAAAATTTATCTTGACTAAGTCTGATCCCTTACCGTAACCTGGGCTAGGCTCTGGAAGAAACTATCTTTTATAACACCAATATGAACTTAATCCTCCCAAAGTTAAGATTAAAGTTTATCACATCCAAAATCAAAACTAACCCCGACCCACTCTGAGGTAATAATAACTACCTCCTACCCAGCCTGAAGTAATAATTTTATTGATAAAAGTGAACCTAATAATTAATTAAGTAACGCTAAAGTTAATTTTACTACAATTGATGACAAATTTTGTTAACTGTAACAGCTAAAAGTAGTGCATTTACACTAAAAAAATTTTAATCGCAACCCATCGGGTTGCTAACTGCTAGTCAAAATATAAACAGGTGCTAGTATCTTTTGACCTTCCTCGATATAAAAAACAGAATAAGTAGTTCGTTGGACCCACGTATAAAAATATTAAAAACTAAGCTTTATGCAGTTGACTCTGGGTGAAGAATATTTTTGATGGACCTTCCTTTTAGTATGTACTTTTTGTGTTCAGACTGGCTTCAGGCGTGGTGAATTTTTATTTGACACTAGAATGGTCTATACTATTTACTTTCACACAATTCTTGATTAAATTCGGCTGCAGATTCGTTTAGTACATACACTTCAAGTTTTAGAATACAAAAATTCGAGAAAACACTACTATAAATTTTGAAAAACAAAAAAATATTTTAAAAGATTCGCGAAAAGAGATAAAAAGTAGTTGTTCACACTCCGAGCGCTAAATCCCTAAGCGTTAAATAGTATAATCTCTAATGCAGGCCAAAGAAGTCCAATTTTAACACTAGGAAATAAGCTTCTATGAAAAATTGCCCAAAAAAAGAAGAGAAAAAAAGATTTCTGATAAAATAAATAAAATTATACCTCACTTTGTTCCTGTTACCACATTAAATGTATGTAATCCTTGAATTATTCTTTCCCATGATAAGTCACGTCATCATTAATAAGATGTAATAATTAAAATAACTAGATCTAATAGTATTATTGCTTGTCACAGAGGGAGTGCTAAGGAAAGGGTAATAGTTATCTGACTTGTTGCGTTAAAAATGTATGAAAATAGCCTTGGAAAATTGGTTATTAAAATAAATGTAAACAATATAATTTTCTTTAATGTTAGTCCTTTTCTTAAAGTAGGGCCAATAATAGTTTTAAACTCTATATGTAAGATGAAGAGTATTTTTTTAATTAAAGTATTAAATTTAAAAGATATTTTTTAATATTTCAGAACTAAAATAAAAATAAAAATTAATAAAGAAACTCAATTATTTAGAATCTTATAAGAAGAAGTTAGGTCAACAATAGAAAATACGTTACTTATCATGAAGTTGTTTTGAGATTTACTTTTAAGATTGAAAGATTTATTATTTTTAAATGCAGTCTCCACGTCAAAATAATTTTTTTCTTGCTGTGAATAGAGCGCTAATAGTTAATATAACAAATAAAGTTTCCTATATTAAAGGCGATATTTGTGAAATTAGGAAATATCTAATAAATAATTCAGATCTACCACTTCTACGTTAATATTTTAACTAGATTCTTTTATTAGGAGCAATTAATGCTATGTTTTGATTAACGAGAATATTGCTAATCTTTTTTCAGCCATTTAATGTCAAGCTATTTTTTAAATTAAAAATAAAACGTTCATTCTTGGGAGAAATCTCAATTTTTTTAAAGGCATAAAACTCTGATTTGGGCCGCAAATTTCTAAGCATTGATCATAAAATAGACCCAAACGGTTAGAAAATAATCTTATTTGATTAAGCTGACCCAGCACTGCATCTACTTTTTCCCTTAAACTTGGAACTGTTATAAGTGTAATACATCTGCTGCAGTAATTAAATTACGCACTTGTGTCATTATAGGAACAACTGTTGGATTGTCTACATCAATCAAGTTAAATGAGTTATCTGCTTCTTCTGTTAAGGAAATTAAATAAGAGTCAAACTCTAAAGAAGAGAAGTCTGAATACTTATATGACTAGTATCAATGATGCTCAATAGTTTTAATTGTAAGAGAAGGCTTATAAACTTCATCTAATAAATAGAGTAATCTAATAGAAAGGAATCCGATAGACAGTAAAATAACAGTTGGCACAACTGTTAAAAATAATTCTAGTGAGTAAAATTCTAATATAATTCTGTCTCTGTCTTTGTTTGAACAACAACTGCAGAAATTATTCAGGTTCCATAAATTATTGATGGATAGGCGACTACTTTAATAATTGAATTTTGATTTAATCCGCCTAGGGCTCCAATTACAGCTCTTGTCACCAAAAATAAAAGCAAAACATTAGATTTAGAATAAGAAAGAAATATAAATGGGGCTATTTTCTGCCACGTTAAAATTATAAATGATTGTCCTTATCTTGTGAACTCGTAAACTGTTCGTCGCCAAAATTAAGAAAGGGGATGCTATACTTTATTACCATAGCTAAGGCATAGGCATCTTTTCTTATTGTTATACTGGGGAAGTATAACAAATAATACAAACTAATAAATAAAGTAATAATAATAATAATAAAAGCAAAGGTTCATTTAATAATCAGGAAATATGTTAATTTAATTTATTAAAACAATGCTAATTAGATTGATCAAAAAAATGTATTAATTAGAAAAAGATGTCATTTGATTTGTCAGACAAAATTTGTAAGATCAATTAATTTGTTTTTTTAATTTTAAATCAGTCGTTGTTGGCACTTTATTTAGCTTGGACGTCATAAAGTTTGAGTTGCTGCATCCTTTTACAATGTCTGTTGTGCAAAAATTGTTACTAAAAGTGAAAATCAGTTTTTTGCTATAGCTAAGTGTTAAAAAACTGACACAGTTCTAGACAAATTCAATTCTAAAAACTTCTGAGTTAAGAGAGCTTTTGAAAAATTCTGAGCTTTTAAAAAATTATCTGCACCATATTTTGTTTAATTATAGTTTGTAAAATATTTTTACAATGGCCAACGTAAAAAAGTTTATCGACCATTATCTCTATTTTGGTGTGTGAAACACCATACTGTCTATTCTTCTGACTCGGGAGTCTTCGTATCCTTTTGGTGTAGCGACATGTGGCATACAAACAAACGGCAGCTAAGCTTTACCAGATATTACTTTTAGTTGCCCCGTCAATACCATCCAAATAGCCATTGCCATACATAGCCAACATGCAACAGCAGCAGCAAACGAGAGCTGCATTGACTTGCTGAGTGAATTGAAATTTTATCACAACCACAACCTATACCATGCCCACAGCTTAATCTATCGTTAACATCCAGGCGGGAATTTTTGAGTGCCACGTTTTTATTTCTATCCAATTTATACAATCCAAATAGCCATTGAGGGTCGTCCGTAAATGATTTCATCAAAATAGCTTAATTTTTATAACCCCCTTTTATCTGCTTAAGTATTGCACCAATGACAATATTTTCGTCCAACTGACATTACCAATAAAATTATTTTTCGACGACCCCTTGGCATATACCAGCATCTGACATACAGCAAGAAACGTGTTTAAGTTCATTTCATTCAGAAGTGCGTTTCAGTATCTTTAAATTAGCTAAATAGATTTTAAGCTAGTTAATTAAAAGTTACTCCATTATCTCTTTATTGCATTTTTTAATAAATACCCTTTAAAAGCGTCATTTACATGTAACTTAGACCTTGATTTGGAATTAAAAGCTTTTAAGAGGCTTTACAATTTACCTTAAAGAAATAAGAATAGATGAATCAAGTAAGTTTTGTCTGTAGATAAAGATAATCAGTGTCAGCTCTGCAAGCCCATGCTGTGAGACAATTATCAATATTAAAATAAACATATGCTAAAAGCAATAGCTTAAAAATTTCAAAAGATATATATAGTTTAAGCTTAGATATAACAGCTATTCTTTCACACACTTTTCTTTTACCGTTTCGTAATGGTCTGAAAATAATAAATATTTTTCTAAAACTACACCAAGGTACTTAAACTTATATACTTATTTGTTTTTTCTAGCAATCTAGCAATAAAATTTTAGGGACAGCAAAAAATTGTTAATAATTACAGATATTTACAATGTGACGACTTAGCTAAAGACTTACAGCTACAGTTTTGCAATATTAATGTAACTATAAATTTGCAATTAATTTATGACGACGCTTTAAGATTAAACGGATTTCTTTAACATGGTAGAAAATATAACTTTAATGGTACTAAAGTTGTTAATGATACTTCAACTCTTGAAAATGCAATTCAGAAATTTCTCACCATAGAGACCCAAGCATGTTTTCTACTACAGCACAATACTCGATGACAATATATAAACAAGGGTAGTGTCTACTATTTTTATTCACACAGCAGAACTGAAACAGGAAGAGTTTGCACAACTGACACAGGATTAGCATGCCTGATAAAGTTTCTGTTAGGTATGGCAGCAAAGCAAATTTCATCTCTTTTACTAATTTTAAACCAAGAGACACGATCTTAAACGAGGTTATTGCAAATTAAGAGATAGCTGAAGCTACAAAATATAATTAATCTAATCTATTATTATTCGCTATTACTCCTTTAATTGCTACAAGACTACATATTAGTGCAATTCAACTTTAGAATGTCGCTAGTTGTAAGCTTAACGTATACTTTACCAAAAACACTTTGCAAAAAGCACTGCAACAGATGTTTACTCTGCTGAAGAACTGGGATTTGGTTTTATTTAACACACTGAGCATATTTGTTTCTTGCATTATAGTCTTATTTGATAATTCCAAGGCTTTTTGTGAGCTCTCTACCTCTGTCATCTCATCCAACAAAGTCATACTAACAGGTTCCAAATCAAACCTAATCATTTTATTTGGTTGCTGTAGATTCGTTGTCCACCTCTGATGTTTGACATGTATCCCAATACTATTCGCGCCTATAAAGTCCTTTCCCAGAATAATTGGTCTGCGTAATTCTGGTACCAAAATAAATCGTTAAAAAACAAAGCCACCTTCCTATTTAATTAGTAAAATTGCTGTTTCTGTAGTGTAAATGGCACCAGCTGCCATTTGCAAACTATGAAGACTACGCTAAACCTGAGTTCTATTGATCTTAATTAAATCAATGTGGCATTTGCAAATCAGGCTAGAATTTGAACCAGAATCTAGCAAGGCTGACGTTTTAATACCTAGCATCTCAATTGATATAAACGTCGGCAAAAATCTAGCAGGAGTACCTAAACTGCTATCAATTGTGAACGTTGTTACTTAAGGATCAAATTGGACTAATAAATTATTCACTTGAGCATCGGTTCTCATTTTCGGCTCGAGTGATTCTCGTTTATGAGGTATGATTATTGCTTGGCTGCATTTTTGTTTGGGAAAAGGCTTGTTGTTGAATTTGGTGTACTATAGTCTGGGATAGACCCGCCTGAGAGAAAAATTGTTGGTGAGATTGTTGCAATCCAGAAGACAACGCTCACTTTCACTCTCACTACCTTGATTAGAGCTATTGTGGTTTGAGCGCCAACTATTATCGTTGCGATATCAGGCCTTATTAGACCCCGTGGATTTACCAGCGTCATATTGTTCTTCGCTGTTTCCCTGTTTAAAGTAATTCCTGTCTCTATCATTGCTGCCGCAACGTCTTATACCCAATACACTTATTTAACCAAATCCTGTTTTATTTTCTCATGCCAATAACCAAACTGATTAAATGATGCCATCTGTAACTCTGTAACTTTAGATTAAGCTTGAGAATAACTAGGATATTTTGAATGTGGCTGGACCCCTGTGTGAGTCATTTAATTATTATTGGAATACAGTGACCTATTAGCTGAAGAAGGCTCTATGCCGGAGTTTATAGCCGTAACGTGATACTTCCTTTCCTTTGATATACTTGCCTGAGCTTCATCAGCTTTGTCTAATAATCCTGTCATATTATAAAAATTTCGCCCCGTGGCTAATATGCGTCGTCTATACTCCAGATGCATGTTGAAAATTGCTTTCTCTACTCTAACATATTGGGGCGTCTATGAATCTAATCTATCGCAGAAGTCATCTATGACGTGAATATACTTAGTCAGAGGCTCGTACGGCCCCTGAAACCTCTAGTCTAAATTTCTTTGCAGATATTGAGTATGGCTAACGGATTGTTATTTTAGTCTAAAATAGCGTTTAAAAATTGTGCCAATTAAAATCAACTTGTGGCATCTTTCTATACCACAAATAAGCATTATCAGTGAGAGCCAGTGGAACCACATGACGTCGAATTTCGTTATTCGAATATCCTACTGCACGTTGATATTTTTCAAATTCCATGCAAAAGTCATACGAAGTCTTTTTCTTATGAGAACCTGCATACTTTGGAATTAAAATGTCACTCGTTTTTAAGTGATCAGTTCTGGTCAACCCAGCCCTATGTTACTTGATTAACATAATTCCGTTCTTGTCGCCAATTAAATAAATCCTGATCTTACCTTCGTCTATAACTGTACTACTATGCTGCAATATAGGATTCTTATTCTCATTGCCAATCAAAGATTAATTATCACCACTGCGCGTATCCTAAATTTGTTCATTCATTCTATTAAATGAACAACTGCTTGGTCTAGTGATAAAACTTCGTACTATTACCATCCTTAGTAGTATCATTATTTTCCTCTTTCATTTCAACACGACTGTGTGAATTTGTTGCGCTTACATTACCTACTGTTGTCATAGCGTTAACGTGCTCTCCTTTAGCATTACCTATTATTAACAATAAGCTTTCTTTCAAGAAGCCACTACTTACACTACTATTCATGTCCTGCAGACGATTAGCTCTAGTCAATACAGTCCGCGTCTGACGTTGTCCAATTTTTTATCTCTTTTCTGCCATACTATCACTGCACTGAATTACACTATAATATATTGGTACTATTGTTTTTTTAAATTCTTAAGGTTTAACAAATTCTTATTTATATTTTTATGAAGCTTACAAAAATTGCTGCTTTTATTGAAAAAATCAAAGCTATCTGTCGCTACTCCTAATCCCTCTCTAGGATTGCTCCACGTTTAAATATTGAGCAAAACTATTTGACGCTACTGCTACCCCTTCTATCAGATCGCTCCTCAAAATAATATAAGGCGAAACTAATCATTACTTACTATGGTTACCATAACTAATTTGAGGTCTCAAATAAATTCCGGCCAAGCTTTTGTTATGCACCTACGGCTGGCCAAACTATATAGTACATCAAAAAATCTAACTTCGCTGTCTAGGGCTCTGGTTCTCGCTAATATACTATATGCCAACTAAGCTTATTCTATTACACTAAAAGTTTTGATTCTCGTATATGATAATGAGTACTTCCTCAACTTCCACAATATGTAACTAAGCTTAATATATATATTCAAATACCAAACACTAATAAATCTCAGTTTCCTTTCACCCACAACAATAATTAACGAAAATAAATATTTATTTAATGGTAAACAACGCAAGCAAACTCATTTAAAGTTAAGTTAAAAAATATAAAAACGGAAACAAATCTACAAAAATCAAAACAGTGATACTTTAGACGAAACCGAGAACTTAGACGGATAACTGTCTCTTCGCTCCGTCCGCTACTACCTTCACCTTGTAGTTAGTCTCTCCGTCTTCTTCTTTAAAAATCTATTAATAAACATTCGGCCCTTAACTCTTTTCTAAAAAATCTGCATTACGAACTACTATTTCACACTCTTCGTCACTTTACTACTTGCATCTCTTTGGCCCAATCTAGAGCTAGGACCAGAAGGTAAAGCGACTCTGCTCAGGCAAGATTTCACCAAGATATATGTAACCGTGCTTATCTGCTTAGGCGAGATTTCGCTGACATTTGTAAAACTAAACAAAACCTCCGCGCTAAAACCGCACGCAGTTCTTGTGGAATTTCTGGACGGACATAAATTCAGGCTTATTGGCGTTAAAGAACAAACAGTTGCACCTTTATTTCTTGTTTAAATAGTAAAGCAGAAAAACTTCCACGCACACTCTCAAACATACGTCAGTCTCTACCCTGATTTCCTATCAAACACTATCCAGGCCTACCAACAATAAAAACTAACATTAAACGTAGAAAAAGGGTAATCTGAGCGTATTATCGAGAAACAGATAAGTCCCTTTTGTTCAGTCATTTGGAAAACTATTTTGTCCCTTTATATTGTCCTAATCATATTTAATATTTCATACATTATATTCGATAATTTTATTAAAATCAAAACTTTTTAGTGTAGCTTCAGAAATCTTAAAGTTATGCTTTCGGTCCTCACTATTCAGGCACCTAGTAGTGCTGACAAATTTGTGAAACAAGACGTTATTATTGCTTTCTAAGTGTCCGCAGCAATGATTAATAGTGCAATTGACTGCTATATATGCAGGCAGGAACAACTTGAACCACATCACCCAAGTCCTTTTTGAGTTAATGATACACAGTACCTGGGCGACAACTCCTAGTCGACTCAGTAAAGTCAAGAACCTTACATATTTTCATCTCATCCGCTATACTATACATTAACTTTTAGTGAGTTGTCTCCTTGCCCGTCAATTTTTCCATCGCACACTGACCTTCCTAATTTTTAGTTACATAAGCGTAATTTTGGACTGTTATTTACTTCTGTGACTATAATGAAAAATGATATAATATTATGGCCTAAAGTTTATCAACATTATTAATAAATATATCTACTATAGCTTACATGTAACCGTGTAATAATAGTAATAAGTGTTATGTAATCGCTATATAAAAACAAAACATAATAACATGGTAAAGTTATGTTACTAGCAATATCGATACTCCGTTTATATATGTGAACAACTAGACACAGGTATGTTCTCACCCACAGAGTACTTGTAGTTAGTTGACTTCCTTTTGGCCTACTTTTGCCTTTTACACTCCTTCGCCAACACCATGCACAAACCCAATCCCCTCCAATCATTGTATTTAATACCAAGTTTATTCTTCAGTTACTGATTCTCTCATTCAAAGTTTACTTTTATTTAAAGTCAATTGTTAAGACCTTTCTATTGCATTGAAAGTTTATTTCTCTTTGTTACTCTTTACATGTTGTATTCTTCTTTATTCCATTTATTTACCATTTACTTCTGACAAAAATTGAAATTATAGTTACCCCAGTCTAGTTCCGCCACTGCCTATTTCCATAGCTTCATATTGTACTAGTTCCGCCATTGTATATTTAGTACAAAGACCCAAGTCTCCGTAATAATCTATTGATGCAAGATTCTGCCAACTTTCGTGTGATCACACAAAACTCTATGCGCAAAAACCGCACATGCGAGTTCTTGCCGACATTTGTGTGATTACACAAAACTGAGAAGACAAACACAGTACTAATTCTACTAATCCTCACTGCATTGAACTGCACATCAAATCACTACACTGACGACCAAATACCAAGGGAGATAAGACCACTAAAATACAATTTATGTAAAATATTAGACTCACTAGTTCTCTCTCAGGGATACGTAAATGACAACGAGAAATTCCTCTTGTGAAGGTCACAATACTATTAAGTTGCTTCTACTCTACTCTGAATATTATATCATTCCACTGCACTCATGCTATCCTTTGTAAGTTTCCCCAACTCTCGTCCCGGGTGTGAAAAATAGGGGGTTTAACACAGTCATACGACTACTTTCCACGGCATCTCCACGGCTTTTTGATATATGTATGTACATGCCTATTCAATCCAATAAGCTTCCAGTTCGGTTCCAAATGAGTTGAGGTGCTCCTGCTCTTTGGTAACGCACTATGCAGTCACACAACTACTCACCACGGCATGAGCTCTCCGCGGCATCTCCACGGCTATTTGAAGAATGTACATGCCCATTTAATTTTCTATGCTTTTAATATGGTTGCTATCTAATCCCTCCTCTGGAAATACTCGGCAACTCTGTTCATTCATCTCTTTTTACATACTATATGATCCCGTTGCCATAGTGATCCGTCCCAACAATAAAAATCGCCGCTCATTTCAAATTTTTTCAATTTAAAATATAAATTGAACACCTACATACAATATTATATAGTATAGTATTACATATGATCAGCACTGGCAGACATATCTCAGCTGTTTTCCATATCCCAACACACGTTACTATGGGAACACAGTCCAAACATTATAGCACTGGCTCCGGTCTCCTCCACTCTTCTTTAATACTTCACAATGCCTATATACCAGCCACATTATTCCACTCCAATAATACAACTCCAGCTCTCATTTCCTTCCATTCATCCCTATAACATTACTCCACAATTACCGTAAGCTTAGCAAGGTTATCTGTCGTTTCAATTTATCCCCATGACTTTACATTACAATGCAATTAAATTTCAATATGCTTAGCAAGGTTATCTGTCGTTTCAGTCCCACATGTCACAATATAGCCAAGTCCCAGTCATGGTCCAGTCTGTCCCAGCCAATACTCTCGGGTACTACAACTACAACTACACAACTTTTACACCTCTTTACCCGTAGTGGCCCGTAAACACCAGGGCCGGCCAACGCGTTCGGCCGGGCCTGCGTAAAATAACAGAAAATATGAGCATGTTTCGTGTTTTTCAAAAGAACGTGTAATTAGTGACAAGTAGTGACAACGTGTAATTATTTCCTTATTGAATACTACATTCCACGTTACATTTATAGTATACCTTTCCTAGGAAAATTGACTTTAGGTCATAACCAAAGGTGTGCCCATACATAGATTGTAGGGTAGGAAATAGGGTAAAAAGTAGGGTGGAACAATGTTTTTGAAAAAAATAGGATAGGGTGTAGGGTGGGTTACATCGGTAAAAAAAAGTAGGAAGGGTAAAAGGGTGCGGAAAATAAAAAATAGGGACCCTTAAAGGGTAACAAATTTAACTGAAAATAATTTCTTTGATTTCCGTGGTTAGCATAATGACCAGGGCTTTTTTCATGTTGGGACGATTACTTGCTTTACTGTAAATGTAATTTGGTAAAAAAGACAAACTTGTATATTGTACCTAACCAACATATCGTCCGTCAAAAATAATTTTGCTATAAGTCTAACGGAAGTTCACTAGACTTTGACAAAATATTTCTTTCTTTACTGATACCAGACTGGTCCGGGTGTTTCTACCTACCTGCACGTAGTCTCAGGCAGTAGTCTCAACTAAGTCACTTTTTGCGATAAACCTATTCTAGTAAATTATTGTCGTTTCCGTCCTCTATTATTATCGTAACCAATTCAGATTCTTTAGACTAGTGTATGACCTAGGTTAAGTCAAATTACGATTTTACGAACGCAAGTAACTAGGTAGGTAGGTATCACATACACTCCCGTAGAGGCACAAGGCCTATGGGAGGAGGTGAGAATTTATTTTCCAGATAAATATAGACAAATTACAATAAATAAATACAATTTATGTTAAGCATTCCTTTTTAGCTATTTATGAGCTACAAAGAGAGTCGACATGTTTGGTTTTGAATTTTAGATGTTTTTTCCTCTGCTCAGGACTAACCCAAAATAAATTGATAAATGTTCGCTGGAGTATAAACTAAAGTTCTGGATATTAAACAATAATTACAGTAAATACAAATTAGTAATCAGAGTAAAAATAAATATAAATCGCGAATATTTGTTTAGTCCAGGAGACAAGATAAGGTCCAGAATGGTGGTACGGTTGCATGGAGATGTAGCAAAGGCACAAAAAAAATACGTTAGGTTTTTTGTTTTACTTCTCCTTTTGAATTAGTGATCCATTGTTGCTTATTTTCTCCATCTGTGGTGTAGAGCGTGGATTGCCGTATATAATAGGTCATTGTAGTCTGAGATTGTTTCATTTGTTGGGCAAAAGCATTAAGTATGACACGTATTTTGTTTTCCCTGGGCGAACGGGCCATAGCAATAGACACATGAGCTGTTCGAACGTTGTTGGCCAGTTGTTTCTTTGCCTGTAGAATTTCATGAAGATCTCGTTCTTGCACCATACAAAGTTCCATCCGACGTGGGGCATCCGGTTTTTTCGGTCCTATTCGTTTTACAGAGTCGATGTCAATCGTTCCAATGTCCAGTGTTGCAAGCAGTTGACATACAGTAGAGTATGATTGCCGATGTGTTTCATTATGTAGTTCAGGAATGCCAAAAATTACCAGTTTTACAATTGAGTTGACGAGAAATAAATTCTTGGTTTCGTTCAATTTTTTGTATTTGTTGCTGCATTAGAACAATAGTTTGGCACAGTGGAAGCATTTGCTGCTCAAGCTCATTAATTTTTGCTGAGAATGTTGTTGTCAGTTTGTAAATTTCTTGTTGGATGAATTAAGCCAGTGAGGCAATATCCGTCGGAAGCGAAACTGGAGTGGATGCCGTTGTCGATAGTGCAGGATTTGCAAATGGATTAGGTACTGCAGTAACGGATGTACCTTGCGAGTTAGCCATAGTTGAAGTATTAGAAGGAGCAAGTATGACAGGAATTACTTTCTTAGGTTTAATAAGCACGGGTGCACGTTTAGATGATGGTAGGGGTGGCGCCGTTGTACTTGGTTGTAAACTGCGTTTGTTGTCTTTGGTTCGTGGTGTAAGGGGTGATCCGGTTGATGTGATATTAGTATTACTGCGGGTCAGTCGAGGGGCTGGGTTTGGTTGACGTTGGCTAGAGAATACCATGGAAAGGAATGTTAAAGACGGATTGCGTGGCACTGTGTGTGTCAGCAGTTTCCCCCTTGACTGAATGTGTAATTTAAAACTTCACAATTATTTCACTTTTTTTCCCCAATTTTCACAGACTAGACCAAGCACATAACGTAAACAGCATGACCGGAGGTGAGCCGTAGTCAGTGTTCTGCAATAGTTAACTTTATGGCATGAAGCTCGTTTTTCACAATGTGAACTATTTTAAAAAAATCGTAAGCTCAAACGCGCTTCATCGCGCTTCGTCCAGCTTTTGTGAAAATCTTTTGAGCTTCGTTGAGCTTCATCGCGCTTCGTTGAGCTTCATTTTTCCACTTTTATCTTTTTTCCACCTACCGACTATGTCGACCCCCGACGATAGGTAAAATTTTTTGTCGTGCAATGTACTTTACTTTAAGGCTTTAACAAGTATTGATATGGAAAGAGTTATAGTGTATAATATATTGAAATATTAGTGTGCATACTATTGTCTTTTAAATTATATTTATTCAATTCAAGATTAGACGATTATTCTATTAGTTTAATAGTACATATTTAGTGTATATAAATATAAATTAATAAAGTTCAGTTTGTCTACAACAAATATCGAAATCTGTTGAATATGAACCATATACTTCTATACTTGTACTGTTCATGTTTATAGTAATAGTATTATGTAAATTTCAATAAAATAATTAAAAATAATATAGCATATAATTTGTTAAGGCATAGTCTGTCCGGCATATACATAAATAGTGCATTCAGCATTATCACTTACTCTTAAAAACTTTAAAACCTAAAGAAAAAAATAAATAGTATGCACCTTGACTTTGTATAATATTAATTTAAATTTTAAAAGCAATATATTTAGAGCTAAAATTTGAAACTATACAAAACAGATTAAAAAAAAAAGATAAATTGCATCTATCGCATGTAACTCGATGTCACTTGTCATCCAGATCCAACTTCTTACAAACTGAGTCGCGTCTCCGTCTACTTCCGTTACTGTTACCGTCACTATTCCGATTCCGATGTCCAGTAAAATTGGTAGTTAACCCAATAGAACGTATAAATTTTTCGTCGTCGTTGTCTGAGTCCGAGTTATTCAATCCAGACTCAGACTCGGAGTCAACAATTGAAATATCTCCGTCACCCTTGGTTTCAGTGTTCCAACTGCTACTAGCACTAGCGCTGGCTGTGTTGGTGTTAGTTGGATTGTGCAAAAGCATATGCTGACGAAAAACGTCCTTTCTACTTAATACAGCATCACAAATTGAGCATGCATATTTAATGCGAGCTTTAGTCTGAGGGATTTGTTTCTTGACTTTGACTTCGTCCTGGTCCTGGCTCTTGGTCTTCACCTTAGCCTGAGATGTCCACGTCCCTGCTGTTTTTGCTAGTACAGAATCTGGTGTTGCATTTTTGGTTGAAGTCGGGGTCAATATATTGTTGCTACATGTATTCTCATCTATATCGTCATCCCCAACTCTAACACAACTACTGTAGTTTTCTTCACCGTTTTGCTGCTGATATGTTGGCTTATTATAATGAAGCAACCAATGTCTACGAGTGGATTGAGAGTGTTTTAAAACAACTCCGCAACCGCTATAATTACATGAATAGGTACATCATTGTTTCAAGACTATTTTAGTAAATTGCTGATTAATAATATCACGTGGCACAAGGTCGGCTGAATTAAAATGTACGTTAATAACTCCAGCGTCGTTTTTATTAATAGTGCAACTTTTGATATTAGCATATTCACTGCGTTTGCTGTCATCTTCATCTTCATTCCTAATGTCAGCGTCGTTCTGTTCGCTTTCACTGTTATAAGCGTGAATAGAATTGGCATCAGGAGTAGAATTATTGGTACCAGGAGTAGAAGCGGGAACCGATACAGGCGATACATTAGCTTCATTTAGTTTGAGTTGTTTTAGTAGTGGTGATGGCGTAAATAAACCCAAACTTGAAGATGACAGACTTTGAGAAGGTTGCGCTGTTTTTAACTGAGGTGTCAACAATGTAAGTTTGGGTGGTATTTGAAGTGAGTTCATGACTGGAGTAACAATAGGTGACATTTTATTTTGTTGGATTACTTTAACACGCTTTGGACTCTGTTGAAGTGCCAACCTAGATTTGAGAACTGTCAGGACCGCTCCGTTGTTAGATGGTTGTTGAAAATGTTGTAATACGGATGAAGAAAGAGAAACTTTTTGTTTCGTATCCTCCATATTTTCAGTAGCTCAGCTCAACTTCCTTTAAAAATTGAAATTTGGTTTTGTTTATTTCAATATATGCATTTGTTTTAGTTTAGTTACCCATTTATGTACTATTACTATTTAGTGCTTCCAAATCCAATGTATAAATGGTAAGGTTGAAAAATCTGACATAATTTCTGGTGTTCCAACCCAAAGTTTGGAAAAAGTAGGATTTGGAAATCAAAAAAATATGGGTCCACTGTGTTTAAAAATATCTAATTAAAGTAGTTTTAATTGCTTACCTCTTACTTAAAATAGTGCTTTAATAATAATTGCAATTGGAATCACCAATCTGAATTAGAAACAGTATAACTGTGAAAGTTGAATGGTAATTAAACTGTGTAATGCTGAATGCAAACTAAGTTGGGTTGGGTTACTTCGGTTGTGGTTGTGGTAGTTGTGGTATAAGTTGTCAGTGTGCAAGTCACTTAGTTACGTAAGCCTAATTAAATACTTGTATCTAGTTGTTTAGTACCTAATAGTTGATACATCTAGTCATAAGGCAAAAACAAGTTACTAAAGTCAGCCAATTCTACACTACCGTGTGTATACCCATACTTGCAACCTTGATTCTTTGGTTTACGTCTAAGTGCCAGGTATACACACAAATTTTTTTAGGGCGTTGTTTGGAATTTGGAAGTTCAAACTACTGTATAGTTATAGAACCTAATACTGTATAGCTTATATTATTAGGAATGTGAATGATTATGTATATATCACAGGTGCTTGTATTGTATTACACAATACAATATAGCAAAGTGTGGGGTTTTTACTTCATTAAAATAACAAAGGATAAAAAATGAGGCATAGGGTTCATTCTATGTTAATATTGTGTTATATTAATAATTTGTTTATTTTTATTATTTTTATTAATTCATTCTTTATTTTCGAAATATTTATTATTTATTAATTTAATAATATTTTATATAATTAACTAGCCAATGTATTATATCCTAATATGATATAATTATAGTATTATATTAGATTTGGTATTTCCACAATTTCAAGTTCCAGTACTTTTCAACTTTTCATTACTTGTCAACATGGTACATTTTAACCTTAAGCACATAGGTACTTAGGTACTTTGAATTTGAATGCACAAAATGTCAAAAATATATTACTGGGCTCGCTAATGTTAAAAAAATTTACCACCCCCAAAAACTTTCAGGGACCAAAGCTCGATTGTGCTTCATCGCGCTTCGTCCCGCTTCGTTGAGCTTGGGTAAAAATTGTGTAAGCTTCATCGCGCTTCGTTAAGCTTGGAATTTTACACATTGATTGAACTATTT
Source organism: Dicyrtomina minuta (assembly GCA_949802685.1). Lineage (NCBI taxonomy): Eukaryota > Metazoa > Arthropoda > Collembola > Symphypleona > Dicyrtomidae > Dicyrtomina > Dicyrtomina minuta. Next base: position 64,208 of record CATKUY010000408.1, on the reverse strand, counting down.
GAGTTCACGAACTATTTTGGGCATGTTAACTTTAATATGCAGAACACTGGCCGTAGTGAAGAGCTATCGTTTAGTATATAGCTGATGAGATTCGACAGTATATTTCATGATGAGATAGGCGAAATATGAGGAGCGAAGAAATCGATATGTGTCACCGATCGTGGCTCAAGTCGAACTCACGCAAGTAACTATAGTTTTCTATTTAGTTTTAACTATCACAGATTATAAAGTTCCGAATGTAAATTTTCAGTGTGAAAGTAATACTTGTAATACTTTAATCTTTGATACTTTAATAAATAATTTACTAGTTAAATCAAAAATTAAAAATAGAATATTTGCTGTAATAATTACTGTCTAGTGACAGTGATTATTACTGCTAAACTTCAAGTTCAAAAGCAGCTAAAAATAAATAACATAGGTGGGTAGGTACATTTACGAAAATCATTTCTTCAAAAATTGTTTTTGGCTACGGTAAAAATGGAATAGGGGCAAAGTTACGTTCGTTGTAAAGCCTGTACTTAGGAATAAGTTCTGCGAAAGATGTTCAACAAAATTTGTTATGAAGTATGTAGTTTTAAGTTTCATTTTTTGATTGAATTTGTTTTTTAAATAAATAAACTCTACTGCGTAATAAAAACATACTTGCACATTAGCATAAATTTTGACATTATTATAAAAATGAGTGTAATTGTAGAAAAAATAGGGTGATTATAGGGTGGGCCTTGAAAAAGTAGGGTGATTATAGGGTTTGCCTCAAAAAAATAGGGTGAAGTAGGAAGGGTAATCCATAAAAAAATAGGGTAGGGTACTCGATAGGGTGCGAAATTTATTTTTTATAGGGTCGATTACCCTATAAGGGTGCGGCTTCAGTTTGCCCACCTTTGGTATAACTGAATTCAGATGGATTCTCCTCAGGATGACTCAAATTGTAAGGGAGGTCAGAGGGCTCATAAACATGGTGGTCCTTTATGTGTTTAAGTAGTCGTATGTCATAATGTGCAAAGTTTTTAACATTATCGAAATCTACAAAACAAACATTATTTTTAATGCAAAATTAGTATTTTTCACTTCAATCTATTTAATTTTAAGGGACTTCCACCGCACTTATGAAAAACTACCATTATTACCATTAATGTAAAATCCGGAGATAAGGGACGCCGTGGGACCGACCTTATTTGTTCCTTTTAGCCAAATTCCCATTTAACAATGTAAGGGATTTCCCTTGTAAGAGAATTGTCAAGTACAAAAATTATTTTATTTGCTGTAAAAACAAGTTTAAGATTGAAATATTTACAGCAGGATTTACTAATAGGTAAATACTCGGATTCTTCAAAGTCATTTAATGTGGTTTGTTTTGTTTTATTTTCGTTTATACGCACACATAAATTAACACTTTGAATATTTGAACACAAAGATTTGTCAATATCTATCTGAGCTAAAACAATTTAGTGAAGTTTTTGTATCATATCTTCGTCAGATTTATCAACTGATTTATCTTTAATTGGTTGATATTACTGAATATTAAAGGAGCAGTAGGGTAACGAATAACTAAGAAAGCTTTGTAATCTATAAATCAGATCACCTACTTAAATTTTAGACGATGTAAATGTTTAGGTGAGATAAGAAATATATGCAGTCCAACGGTCAAGTAGTGCTTTAGTTGTCCCGCTCGGTATTTACATTTTAATTCACAAATTTTGATACTTTTCTTGTAATATCCCTTATAAACGACCCAAACTGTCAAAAAAGTGGTAGAAATCCGTCCCTTAAACCCTATTATCCCTTACATCCGGATAATTTTAGCATTGCAAGCATAGCCAGCCAAATATTTTAAATTTGTCCCTTTCAGCGGGTTTCCCTTAAATCAGGGTCCCTTATTTCCAGGATTTGACTGTACCATTGTTATTTTTGATGCCTTTGTTAGCAATTGGGCGCTGTGTTTCAAGACTGTTCGAATTCCGGCAATCCGGATTCAAGTTGACCAGAACTGTGATACTGATAACAGCCATTGCAAAGATTAGCAATACTAATTTTCAATCAAACCTAATAGTCTTCATTAAAAAAATTAGCACACTGCTAGAATATACTTTCTTGGTAGACTATACTGTCTCTGTTAAGAAGGGAATAGATTCCACGACACTCGCTCCCACAGATTCTCCCCAGATCTTCCAGACAGCATCGGCCATCTGACAGAAAAGGAGAGAGACCTATTGAAACAGATAATCAAAAAGAAGATACGATTTGCGATCCTTTAATCCTACGCCTATCAACCAAAAGATGAACCAAAAGAAGGTCGATGCCATGCGGTCGAAGATGCATCTCGAGGAAAAAGAAGCGAGGAAGAAGGAGAGCTCAAGCATGTTTCTTCAGTTGGTCTTGATCCGTCGAGCACGACGGAAGTTGGAACTGAGACTTCGGCCAGGACTGAAGTTCGATTTTGCTCTTCTAGCCCAACTCCACGAACGACTCCATATTCATCTTCATTAATTTCTGTATCATAATAATCATATTCAGTTTTCCAAAAATGAAAAAGATTCATTAGAAGGGTAGGGAGAACATGGAAACCCCAAAAGGCTTTAGACGTTTAAAAGGAGATTGCTCCGATCCCTCGTATTGTTGTAATCATAAGAAAGATAAGAATAAAAAGAGTTTTTAAAGTGAAAATTTCTATAATATAGTTTTTCTGTGCCTCGTGGTTTCCATCTTCGCCGTTCCCCTCTGTGAGTTTATATTAAGTTTATTCTGATTGTACTTCGAGGTCAAAAGACCATAAGTTAATATTATAAAAGAAAAATCAAAAGAAAAATTAATAGTTGTGAATTACCTGTATCACCATTGGATCCGGATCTGGAAACTGTAAGCACTGCCTCGGCAGTGCTCGTAAGAAATCATTGTAAACCATTTGAACCATAATTATTGTCTGGACGTAAACCTAAAAGAAAAAGAAAAACTGAGATTAATATTCGAATATTTTGAATCCTTCATGTTTTGGCTCCCAGCCCTATGCTGAAAGGAGAAGATCGTATCATTTCATTTTCAAGTTATACTTCGTTTGCTTTCCAAATTAAATTAATTTAATATTAACGATAAAACTACCTCTCCTCTTCGATCGTTCGTGTCCTTATTTCATTGGCAAAATACCCCTGATTCTCATCAATTGGCGTTTCTAGAATTAAGGAAAATAAGAATTAATTAATAATTTCATCTGAATAAATCTATACGCGGAAAATAACTGTCATATAAATGAGACGTCGGGTGTAGTTCCGAGGGACTCCCCGTACGTAATTATAGGGACTTGCCCCGTTCATAAAAATGTAAAAAATACTGTAAACTTAAAATGAGTATAAAAGTATATAGCTTAAAATCAAATAAGCTTAACTCACCATAGTAATCATAGGAGATTCTTGGCTGACCGCGGCAGCCGAGCTTCTCCCCCTTTCATAGGTCTCCGACCTTCATCGGAGTGGTGGACCCCCCTTTATAAACTAAATCTCTACCATCTGACATTAACTAACTAATCTAAATAATAATCAAAAATAAAAACATGGGTGTATATTTAATAAATAATAATTTCATAATTAAATGAGGGAAAATAAATCCCTCGCCATTATTGGGGTTATAAACATGAGGAGGTAAGGTAAACTCGGGAATGGCCTCCCATCCGCTCTCCAAACCGGGGGAGTATACCATTCTCGTTTTACTGTTTTCTGTAAAGTACAACAGTTTAGCGTTTAGTAATAAAATGATTTTAAATTCATTGATATCAGTAAGTATTAGTACTTATCTACTACCTACGAATATAATATGTGTACACTAGATAATCGAATTCAAACAATGCAATTAAAAGCGATATTCTCCATTTCCTACTGCTTTAATAGAAGAGACACTTTATTATGTATGAGCTTCATATGCCACCATTATTGGCACAGAGAAATGAAAATTACTTAATTCATATTTCTAAAATTTTAATTTTTTAATTTGCCTCTGCCAAGAAACTGTAACTTTTTAGTTGTCAAGTTTTATTTAGTAATTTAGTAACTATGCCCACACTACCATTAATTTGTCCGGTGCCGGTAAAGTTGTATGCACAACAAAATAATTGAAGAAAATTTAAAACTAAAAACGCAGTATCCTTTCCTACAGACTAGTTCAAGCTTCTAAAATCACAAATAGAATTTAATTAAAAATATATCAGCACACTTAAAACAGAAAAAAAAATGTTACACGAAGCTTGTGGTAAAAATTTAACATAGGCGAGCCTAGTGCTAAATTTAGCACAGGAAAGCCTAAAGCAGAAGCTTAACCTAGGAAACAGGTTGCCACATTCCAAATTTTCTTTTCCGGGACATTTCTCTTTCACGTCCACCCCCCCTCCTCCTCCCAATTATCATGACAAAAGTTTAAAAAATGTTATTGTTTGAACGATATCCTGAAATCAGCTGGAATTAAATGAAATTATACTAATAACCAAACTTCTACTTCAATTTTTTTATTAAACCTACTCTATACACCTTTTGTCAATGAGAGAAAGACAACTTTATTAAAATAAACTTGACACTGTCGTCCAACGACGATAGCCCACAGGACTCAGTTTACCGTGCATAATTTTGCTGTATATAAATTATGTGCGTTAGTACTAATATTATTGTAATTTAAAAATTAATCAGTTGGCAAAGAAGAATATAAATGATGCACACAAATTTGAACTGATTTCTTCAAAACGGAAATCACGATGTCTTCAATCAGCGTACTAGGTAGACAATTGGTTTTCATGAAGTTAAGAAAAAATTTTGAAATCGTCCCTCGTGCCCCAATGTACAGTCCTATCACTTGAATATCAATAAGTCCCAGTTTTTGTTGGAAGTAGGGGATACAAGGGTCATAGATTCCTTTTTTCTCCTGATGTACAGCCTCAGATTGACTTATGTTATTCTGTTCCATGCGCACAGTTGGATCTAGTATAATGCCTTGCTTGGTTTTTAAATTATATGCAATTATATCCACACGCCTTGAACCGTCTCCAGTACATTCCACTTCCTGAAGAACTTTTAACTCTAATTTTTCCATGGCATCAGAAAGTGGGCGGCGAACTGCATGATGGCGGTTATTACGAATCAGCTCTCCAAGTTGACACTGTCCAAGGATATGTCAAATCGTTTCAATCTCTTTGCAGCCATGTCGGCAGTAAAGGGATCCTTGGTCAGGTCGAGGGATCGCATTAATCGGTAGAACATTTCCAACTTTTTAATAGCAGTGATATATTCAGACGTCGAAAGTCCATTTTTTGAATGAATCCATTTATTTGCATAAGGACATTCTTGAAATTGTATAACACCTTGTCCTTTTTGTGGCAATTTACACCAAGCATCATATTCCAAGCCTCTATAATGATCAAGGATAAACTTGCTCTTCTTCCCTTTACACTTAACCATAGTTTGTCGTACTTGTAATGGCACAGCAAGAAAATCCAAGCAACTAGATTTTTCTATTTCCAAATTTTTGATTTCATGAATTAGGGCATGACCAGAACTTGATAAAATTTCAAGAGCATTTAAGTTCTGGATTCCAGCCTCCCATTTAGCGCGTATTAGGCCAATTCCCTTCACTTTTGAGCTGGAGTAAAGCATGCTTGTAGGAGTGCTGATTGGAATAGTAAGAAACTCTTTAACAGAGCTGCGAATTATTTTATCAAGCGTTTCTAAAAATTGTGGGGATAATTTAAAAAAAAAGCATTCTGAAATGGATAAATTAAGGTAGATCATAGGTAATCTTTCAGGACTTTTAACTTCTGATCAAGGCGGAGCATTGAACTGGAAGTCAATTTCTCAATTTTGTCACTAAATTTTCGTAACACTTTAGTTTCATCAAAAACAATGCAGTCCTTGAAAGTTACTGCTAAATATTTAATAGTTTCCTCTGGTCTGATACAATTAATGTATTCGTCTGGGCCCACCTGGAGTTAATCTTGACATAATTCGCCCTTTACTATAGAAATAGCTATACTTTTAGCAGGTGTTATGCAAAGGCCAATACGATCAAGAGACTGAGTTGCTTGCTGGTAAAGTTCTGTCGCCGCATGTCTTGAATTACCAAATATTTCTGTGTCATCCGCAAACTCACCATTAGATACTTTATCATGTAGGGCATGTAGTAAGAAACCAAATTTTTCCGTTACCTCCTTTTCACTAAGGTCTTGAATCATTGGGTTAATAGCAATGTTAAATAAAAATGGAGAAATTGGGCTTCCTTGCATGATTCCGCGCTCAAATATGATACGATTCGATTTTCCTTCAATAGTAGTAATACGCGTATAATTTTCAGTAGCCAAGTTACAAATCAGGTTTTTTAATGAAGAGGGCGCTGGTTTTGATTGTACTTGGTTCAATATATGCGCATGTCCCACACTATCAAATGCCTGCGTTATGTCCCCAAATATGACTATGTTACCGACGAAAACGGTCGATAACTTGAAAATATCTATTGTGTCGGGCCAAAACCGGCACAATGAAAATAAATAATATAATAATGTCCTTTTCTTCTTTTTTTTGTATCAATTTTTAATATTGATACAATATGGACTTTATTAACAATAATATACTCAAACATGTCAATATCGGCAATTATCAGTATTAAATAGCAGTTTCAGTGTTATTTGCATAAATTGGAAGCCACCGTCTTATCAGTACGGAGTCTAATTCGCGATTAAATCATATTTATTAGTCAATAGTTTAGCTGTACAGTAGTCACTGTACAGCTTATTCTTCATATTTGTTGTTGAATTATTATTTATAAATAATATTAGTAATAGTCAGATTTCTTGTAAAATACAGCCATGGCGATCAGCAACATCCTGCACCCCATGATGTATTTAATATCAGTATAGTTCCATTCCATTAGTCGTATATCATTTTCCTTGATTGTTTTGCATATTAGGATTTTATTTCTAAATTTCCACGAACAGTGCAGTTTCTTTTTGAAAGCTTTCATTAGCCAAGAAAGTAGCAAACTTCTGATAGCAGTCACATCCGTAGCAAGAAAGCAGCTGAACACAAGGAGCAGCCATTTATTAAATATCGGATTTACATCTTTTATTTTAACTTTGACTGACGTCAGTGGTTGGTGTTTCGGTCGAAGGAAGTAGTAATTCTGAATGTTTTCGTTTTCTTCGTAATTCTCAGTTTTTGATGTCAGTAATGGTAACATTGTAATACCTTGCAATAGGGTTGCCACATTTTCAAATTTGATGGATAATTGATTAAAGTCTGTTGTGACGCTCAAATCTTTTAAAACAGTGTCTTGATTTTTCATTTGTGCATCATTCTTATTTCTGTCTTAAATAGTTTCAAATTCATTAGGTGTGAGTGTAAAGTCAACAGTTGGAATTAAATCATCTTCTAAATCATAGCTTGCATCAGGTTTGTCATATTCTTGAAAAATCAAATTTTATTTTCCACATTTAAAATCATTGTCTGTAGGTTGGCCAGACATTTTGTTTACACTTTTAGTTTCTTCAATAGTTATGTCATTCTTCAAATAATTTTTAGTTTCAAAATTTGCAATTTTTCTATCTTCAAATTGTATCATGTCAAATTTCTCACAATCTTTCTTCACCCCAAAATGTTCGTACGAATATTTTGTACTTATTACTGATAGGGTTCTGCCAATAGGTGTCGCATCTTGTTGATCTGCATTTAAATACAAAGCATACAACTTTTTAAAGTTACAGTGTGTATACGTTTCTATTGGCTAATTTGATTTTCCTCGCAAATACTTTCGCATCTACGAACATCGCTTTTCAACACCATCCGCCAGCTGTAATACTGCATTTTGTTGTGACAGTGTGACAGTGGAACTCTGTAAGGAGTTGTGGAGTGCGAGTCGTTTCTATGGCTTTAACATTGTTGTACTACAGTCCGCATTGGTTTGGTTGGAAGTAAAGTAATAACTACTGCTTCCATTGCCATCCACCACAGTTGTCATAAAAATTTCTCATATCTGTATTTCTCACAGCTTAGCTGTATACTTACATAGTAAAATCTCACTGTTATTTCTCACAGCTGTATACTTACATAGTTATACAAACAAGTACGACCACGAACGAAAAAAGTTTTGCGTGAATACATTACTCGGAGAACCGAGTAATAAGAATAATATAGTGGCAATATACTAACATAAGACTTGTTTTAAAACAAAACTACAGCTTTAATCTACAACCTATTTATCAGTTAATTTGGTGTACTCTCGTTATGAAAAATAATGTATTTTGATTTCAAATTTACAACCTATATCATTATTATAAATGCTTTTATCTATTGAATTTTAATTCGCGTTTACAGGACTGAATGAAAGTGTGATATGTACGATATGATAGTTCACGAACGAATAAAAAAAGTGCTAATAATCTTGAATGAAAAGTGATTAAAAATTATTAAATTATCTGCTGTTTTCTGCAGTCAAGTACTTCATTCAAAGGTAAAACTGGTGACTACAGAAATCATAAATTAAAAATATGTCATAAAATTTGCACTTCGTACTTGTGTCGTTATCGTTTAAAAACCTAAATCCTCGTATGTATTCATTTACTTACAAAATTAATTTTATAGGAAGATAAAAATTGTTACCGTCTATAAAAATGAAGTCCAAATTAGTACAAACAAATACCACTGTTAAATTGCTAAACAAAACAACTTAAATGGCTAACGAAATTAAAATCCTGTAATCGATCAGTGCTTTGTTATTGTTGTAGTTGTAAGTAGCCGTCACGCAATTGAGTAATACGGCATTACAATTCACGAATTATAAAATTAAATGAAGAATAACTAATAGACCCGTAATACACGTGGGCTATTGAAGATTAAATTGAACTATTTCAACGTGTGTCTGCTCCAAGGAAGCATTATAATTATAATGAAGTGCCGTATACTGTTTTGAATAATTGCATTGATACTTTAGCTTTACCTTTAGCACTTATGTTTACTCAATTTTTATGTCTATGTAAATATTTAACTAAGTTTAAGACTGCTGTTGTGACGCCATTGTATAAGGGTAAGGGTCATAGAAAGGATCCTCTTTCTTATCGGCCTATATCGTGTTTACCAATTCTTGATAAAGTGTTTGAGCAAATGCTTCATGCACGCCTTATGTCAAGCATTCAGCTATGTGACCAACAACATGGGTTCAGAAAAGAAAGGTCATGCCAATCAGCAACATTTAAATTTATTCAGGACTCTTTTAAGTATTTAGATGCAACATGTGGCAGGGTTCTGGCAGTTTTTATTGATTTGCAGAAGGCTTTCGACTCAGTAAACCATTGAAAGCTGCTTATTAAAATGAGAGACGACTTTGGTATTAACTCTCACTTACTTAAATTAATGGCTAACTTCTTAAATAATCGTCAATTTAAAATAAAAATTAGTGACTATATGTCAGACTGCTATGATCTAAATATGGGAGTTCCTCAAGGGTCAGTCTTAGGTCCTCTCTTGTATATTATGTATATTGATAAAGTTGGAGATGCTATATCCGGTGGGGTAAAGTTTATACTGTATGCTGACGACTTGGTTATGTATTACGCTCATTCTAAGTTTGAGGTTATGAGGAATACAGTCCAATCTTGTTTGGACTCCCTAAGTATATGGTTTAATATGAATGATTTGTATATTAATATAAATAAAACTAAATTTATGCTCCTTCATAAGTCGGGTGATTCAAATTTACCTGACCCTACGAGTGTTGTTCTGTATTGTAATGGTAGGGATATTGATAGAGTCTATACATTTAAATACCTTGGAGTAATTGTGGACTGTAATTTAAACTTTAATGAACATTTTTCTTATGTGAAGCGTCGCGTGAACTCTGCAATAGGGGTTATTTTAAGTATAAAAAGATATTTAGATTTTGGTACATTTGTTGTATTACTTAATGCGTATGCTCTATCAGTTGTTGACTACTGCGCTATTATATGGAGATCGAGGTCTGATACTGAGCTTCAATCCCTGCAAAATAAACTGAGTCGAGCTATTGTTTCTTTTTGCGCTATTAGACATAAGAACATAAATCAGAGTGATTTATTGGAAATGTGTAATGTTTTGTCAGTTTCTGAGCGAATTAAGTATTATTCCTTACTTTTTGTTTTACAAACATTAAAATATGGATTAAATATTATTTATTTTAAAAACTTATTTGTGCTCAAGAAGTCAGTAAGGCAAACGAGATCAACAAATAAATGCTTGCTTGATTGCTTACGCTTTAATACTAAATTGTTTAGAGACTCGCCACTCTATCGTTTTACTGATGAGTGGAATAATATTCCAGAGAACATCAAAGGTTGTGTGTCACTTGAAAGTGGTGAATTTGAATTGTATGATATTGGTCCATTCAGGAAAATTCTAATAGTGCACTTAGTAGCAAACAGGGAAATTTATGTATACAGCCCCTATATTCCGCCATAGTGTATGTACTATACTGCCTGTATCGTTTTATGATTTTATGATTTAACTTGGAATTAACTGAATTTGTGTAATGTGTGCATGTATTATTTATATTGTGTATGTATGTACTAGTGTAAAGTAGTGTCCGTAATTTAATAACAGTATATTTGTACTGAATTGCCTGACACTTTAATAAATTAAACTCAAACTCAAACTCAAAGTCGTTCGAATGTGAATCACTAAAATAAAAATTCATTATAGTTATGTATGTATGTATGTAGTTAGTTTTCGTAGTCCATGGATAAGGGTTAGATTAAAAGCATCATAGTATGTAATAATTATATTAAATTATATTAAATGAGGCCGGTAGGTATAGGTAGGTACTTTACATTAGATTGTTATCTGGCTGTATTGTTGCTAATAGGATAGAAAATCATTTATAAATAGATATTTATTATAAATTAATTAGCTAAGATTACAGTCAAAATAATTTTAGTGGATGGTTAGTGGACTAATTGGTTTACATACAACGTAATTTGAAATATACCTTTGAATAAAAACATCCTTAACTTCTCGTTGCAATAGCAACGTAGAAAGTAATATAACTACACGCTCTTGTTTACTTTAACATTATACCATAGCGTCCTCGTTCTTCACAATTAATATTGTTATGTGAAGAACGAGGACGATTAAGGATTCATGTGAGTAGGCTAGTGAGATTTACAGTATTGCCAAATTGTGTCCCTGTGATTTTAAACCGTCCTCGTTCTTCACGTTAGTGAAATATTGGCTAGTTCAAGGACTGCAGGCTCAATCATTTTTCTGTTTGTTTTGTTTATTCATTTATAAAGGGCAATTTAAGAAGTTAACCCTATTAACCATACTTTGAAGCCTGTTTAGATCAGTTTTGGTTTTAGCAGCCCAAATAGGAAAAAAGTAATCAAAAATGGGTAAGACATACGAGTTAAGCATAAAAACAAAAATTTTAAATGCTAAAATTCTACTAAGGCTATTTATTACCCCAATTGCAGATGCTATTCGTCCTTTAACATGTACATAGTTTTGCTTAAAGTTTAAGTAAAAATATTCCCAAGTATTTAAAAAATTTTCTCACCTTAATGTCGCAATCTAACTTTTTTAAAAGAATTGCTTCACAAGTGAATAAATAAATAAACTATAGGTTAACCAGAAAATGTACTCTGATTGCATTTTATCTAATGACAGCAGAAGATTTTAATTTTAGCACAAATAATTTCTGCATTTCACTTGTTTCACAGGATAATATTCGCAAGCGTAAGGTCTTTTCATGTAACACTGGTAGTTAGCTAGTAATCCGTTACTATCACTGCGATATCCTCGAAGTTGCACGCACCCCTGGTCACGTTCTCCTGTTGGCTTATAAATTTTGTTATTAAACAAGCTTTTGTCAACTATGTCATAATTTTTTCCTGTAAAACTCCGTTGAAATTGTAGATAAGGATAGTTGTCAATACTATTGCCATCTACCCAGACCCCGACTCCTAGAAATAATAAAAACAACTTAATTCAATGCATGTATGAGTTGTTAGAAGAAGTGGGAATTGAGTATTTTAGGGAGGGGTTTGTGGTAGGGGTAAGGGGCAGTACCGGTAGGCACAGAGGAGATGTGGAAAAGGGTGCGGGCTATAGGCAGCATCGAGCTCCCAGGATCGCCACCGTCACACATGGAAATCTGCGCCTTTCTGGCGATCTACAAAAATATTTAGATCCAAACAGAGATCAGCTGGAACGGGTAATCATTGCAAATGCAATGATTATTTACGTTTAAGAAGTAATTAATTTACTTGTCATTTAATTGTCGCGTGGTAGTGTGACGGAATTTAGAAATTTAAGTCTCAAGATAAACAAAAAACTATATTCTGTCTTGTTGTGCAAAAATTATTTCTGAGCTTTAAGTTAATCAAGATATTAAGCCTAGTTAATAGAATAACTCCAAAACTGACTCTGTTACTCAAAGACATATGTACGGACTATGATCCTATAAATGCAGAGTAGTGTATTGGATTGAATAGACAAAGATGCTTGTGGGGCAGGAAGAGACTAAGCCGTCCAACCCCATGTATAACGACGCGTTCTGTGCTTGCGGAGTCTGGGCGTCTGGGACTAACCGAGCTTGATACTCTCTAGTCAGCACGAATAAAGTTTTCATTCGTATGCATGGAAAATTTATTCTCGCCGAGCATCAAGCTCGGTCAATCCTAAACTCTACGGTAGGTATGTGAAGCACACACATTTCTGCATTTGAGGTTTTATCTTTGTGATTTAATATCTTGACTAATATAGCAACTGTAGAAATAAGGTTTACATAACAAGACAGAATATAGTTTTTTGACTGCAATAAGACTTAAATTTCTAAATTGGATTACATGCAGACGCTACAATTAAATGTGCCAGTAAGTAACTTCTTAATGCTAAGTAGCGGCAGCGGAACACAGCTTGGTTCGCTTTAGTTCGTTTTCTCGCCAGGATCTATGCATGGCGCTACTTTAAAACTGTCTTCGAGGGTGCGTATAGCATGGGAAGAGATGGGGATCGTATAATGCTGATTGGGATATAGAAATTATAGGGAAGCGATAGGAAATTAATGCGTTTTACATTCCCTGTATATTCAGAGTGTGAGTGAGAGTAAAACGACAAAAGCGGAAAACTGCATAAAAAATAAAAATTAAATACGCCGCAGTGCTATTGTGTAGTATGGCAAGGCCTCATTTGCTCTGTGTGTTTTGGCAATGGACGAAATGGCAACTGAGGCTGAGTGAGCGAGGACGAGAACGAAACAGGGGTGCGTGTTAGATGTTAGATAAGGGCCACACTGTGTGTACTATACGTTGTCTACTTAACGCATGTCCCTATCATTGGTGTTCCTCATTCACTCCTTTCTCTGCTCCTCTGTTCAACTATAAAATAGAGTTTGATGTTTAAATCAGAGTCAGTACTTGGAAGTACTGCCTGGCTCTCTCGTCTCTCTTGCTGCCTGCCAAGCCTGCCTGGATAGATCGATGGATAAAACTAGGTATTTAGGCTAATGATCTCTCTCTCTCTAGCTTTCAAGTCATAGATTTCTCCTCGGGATTGAAACGGTGATGCGGACTTGAGCTGACGCTCAATAAAGACTCTAGCGATGGAGTTTAGATCAAGTTTTGGAAATTTTAGCACATACCAATATCAACTTGAGGGAGAAAAATGCAAATTTATGTCTGGAACTAGATGTCATCGATGACGTGTCCTAAAACTCTTGATGGGCTTAATGTCTCAAAAAATTCTTGGTGTGGCAGACCCTACTGTGTACATTTGCAGCCTTAATGTGTCTGAATTCTCTGGAAACTTCCGTGTGCTGCCACGATGGAAACTATAAACTTCTAAAACGTTTACACGTTGTCTAATGATATGATGCGGCCTGCTTAACTGCGTATACACGCAGCGTTAATGTGTCTGGAGTCTCTAAAAACTTACGTGTGCTGCCACAATGAAAACTATAAACTTCTGAAACGTTTACATGTTGTCTAATGATATGATGTGGTCTGCTTCACTGTGTACACTCGCTGCCTTAATGTGTCTCGAGTGTCTGGAAACTTTTGTGTGCTGCCGCGATGGAAACTATTAACTTCTAAAACGTTTACGTGTTGTCTAATGATATGATGTGGCCTGCCCAACTGTTTTCACTTGCTGCCTAAAAGTGTTTGGAGTCTTCAAAAACTTCCATGTAATGCCGCCATGGAAAATATAAACTTCTAGAACGTTTACAGGTTGTCTGATGGTATGATGTGTGCTGCCTAACTGTGTATACTTGCTGCCTAAATGTGTCAGTAGTCTCTGGAAACTTTCATGTGCTGCCGCAATGGAAACTATGAACTCGTAAAACGTTTACGTGTTCTCTGCTGATATGATGTTGCCTGCTCAATTGTGAACACTTACTCTCTTAACGTGTCTAGAGTCTTTAGAAACTTCCGTGTGCTGCCGCAATGAATAATATGAACTTCTAAAACGTTTACATGTTGTCTGCTGATATAATGTGGCCTGCCTAACTGTGTACACTTGTTGCCTTAATGTGTCTGCACCAGGTTGTAACGTATCTAGCTATTTTATAATTGCATCCCACAGTAAGTCACAAAATACAGTATTTGCGAACAATTCCACAATTTAAGTTTGTACAGTTTTTTGGCGCACGTTCAGATATTTACAACTATTAAATGCATTTTTTGAATTTTTATTCTGTTTTTTTAAATAAAAATTATATTACAATGCAAAAGTTTAAATCTAAATATTTTTCACGACTATTATAATAATTATAACTAGAGCTAACTGCAAACTTGTATTAAGAAATTTATTAAAAGCAATTGCAAGTACGTTTTACATAATTTTAATCAGTACAGATTTGAATATACAAACTGAATTGAGTAGTTATTGTAAGCATTGTCTTTATTGTCAGTATCATTGCCAGATTGGTCAGATACTTGTTAGTCGTCGTCTGTAGATCCAGAATGACATTCAATTAACAAAGTAGGCGACGGTGGAAAGCTAAAATATATTTTTTGACAATCAAATGTGCACACTGGTTTGACTGCTAGTGAATTCAGAGGTGAAACTGCGCCGCTGCCATGCATGTCAGTATTTGCTACCATGTTTCTAGTTTCCAATGTACATAGTTGTATTTAATGAGGCACATTGTCCAAGCTGATGTTTTTTGTGTAGGTGGAACTTAAATCTGGCAACGTTGCATGTGGTCTACAAAATTCTTAAGCATAAAAAGATGGTCCTATTGCTGCTACTTGTGCATTTGTTAAGGTATTGTAATAAACAAGCTATTTCACTTCAATCAACAAAACAGGAATGGTTGACCCGCCATAGTTTGGAAACTGCTGAGCATACTTTCGAGAAATGTTGTCATTTATCAACATTTTAATTGCGTCAGTAAAGTTGCTGAACAAACATAGGACTCGAACAGATCAAAGCGAGAAGTGTGGGTTTTTAAAGAACAAAAATGTCTATAAACAATCCTTTGGCTCGTCCTACATAAATTAGGCAGGCTGTCCGTCAAAGTTCAGCAGGTAGTCAGTTAACTATCGTCCTGGTGTTAAATAGACTTTGTGTTCCTCAAGCAGCTGCGTAGCCCATTCGAGGATAGAGTAGCTCTTAAAGAAGACAAGACTTTTAAATGCCTAATATGTTCTCTATTCCGTTGTCAAGTGTAGTAAAAATGCGTCTTGATATCTGAACTGTAAATAGTTTAAACCTTCTTTTTGTTTTCAGTATGTTGAGAGTCTACAGTCTCAAAGAACTCCTAGTTTTTAAATTTCAGAGCCACATTCTTCACAACAGATACAAACGTTCTGTTAGATGTCCTTGTTAGTGGTCTTGGTTGTGCGTTAGTTCAAAAAAATAGCCTGACGAAACGATGTAGGGTCTGTTGTTCCCTAAGTCTGGGCTTTGAAATTCGAATAGTTAGAGTGGGAAGCAATTCAAGTTTTGTTTTCGTCCTCAAAAGATAAATTTGCAACTGCAGGCGCTGTAGTATCTTCAGAGGCGAGATGTTTTTGAGTGTGTGTCTCTAACCCAGCCATGTCCTTAATCGTACAATACTGGTCTAAGAAAGTGCAAGAGGTAGAGAAGTAGTTTCAGTCTAAGTGTCAGCTCCATAATGAAATTAAATTCACAAAGATCACGAATATATTTTTAAAGCTGAAACAGTTTATTGGTTACAAAAATTTGCACTCAGCGCAACTCAAACACCACTTTTCTCCGTCTGTGACTTGAGCAATATGTTTTGTAATGTACACTTAGGAATATTTTTATTGCGTTAATTTTATTAGTCTATGTTACATTCAGCCCCGCCAAACTTCCACTTGGTCCATATGCATAACTATTTTCTTTCTTAAATTTATTACATGGAAAATTTCAGTTATGGTCTTGTTGCTTCTTAGCGTACAAAGGACTTAAATTACTAGATTTGTGTCTTCTCTGCCTTCCTAATGATGTCCGAAAACCCTTTCTGAACTGGCAGAGACGACAACTCTGGTCAGACAGATTATCTAAAAGACCAAAGCACTATGCAACCTTAGACTCTAGATGTTAAAAACTTTTGCTTAGCTTGCTGGAACTTTAGACTTAACTTTAGTTTGACGAACTCGAAAATTCTCAATTTGGCACCTAAATCTGGCTGGCAGACGAAACTAAAATCAAGACTTGGACTATAGATGTTGATAACTATTGCTTAGCCTCTTGAATGTTTAAACTTTATTTAAAGCTGACAAACTCGAAAATTTACAACTAAGTCCTGAATCTAGATGGCAGATAGAATCAAACTCAAGACTTGGACTCTGTTAGTATATAATGATATATGCTCCTATTTGTATTCTCATCTTTTCCATTTCTCGCTCCTTATGCATCCTACTCCTCACGCTACGCATAGTCGTCACGTCCCCGCTCGCACCATTTGAATGCATATAGTAATGCTTTCTTTGCGTGTAAAATAGTTTCCTTCTAAAAGTTGCCACACAAATCCTTTTGCGTATGAGAACCTGCTTTCTCTTCCATTCTCCCACTAATTCTTTCTTGTATGTAGACTTTCTCTAATTCTCGAATACTCTCACACATGCTTTCACTTACGTGAGATATTTATTTTCTCTTTACCTATTCCCATTTTATCATGTCCTGCTATCTCTATCCTTTCTGCTTGTCCCGTTTAACTCAATGTAAACCTTTTCCCTAAAATACCCGAACACGACTGTATTACAACCAGTTTATCTGACGCTCTCGTTCTATCTAGAGCTGCTGATCTAGTCTTACTCCCTGGCTTAGACTCTCTAAACCTACGATCTTGTACGCTACAGATAACTTGCCCCTTCGATACTTTGTTCCTTTTTAAATAACCTTTTTGTGTATCTTGTTTCAGACACGGAGTCCCTCTAAATTCCATTCCAAGTCTCTACTGAAACTCACTAGTAATAAATATCAGAATTACTAAATTATTTATTTGTTCGAAACCTCACGGTTTCCCACTCTTGTTTCTACTTCATTTTCATAGACACGTTTCACTCACATAGATGTGGCGCACATAAAAGTCGTGCTATTATAGCGATACCTACAACTTCAAACGCTGAAACCTATGCTCAGCCTGCTAAAACTTTAGACCCTATTTGGAGCTGACAAACTAGAAAATACGCATCTTGGCACCTGCATTTAGATTGTGGATGATAATTAAATCAAAACTTAAACTTTGACTAACAAATGGATACCGCTTTAGATAGACATTGCTAGGACGTCTGAAATAGTTCTGATTTTATGCTTCGCAGAATGTTTACAATTGTGTACCGTCAATTCTGTGGCGCCCTCATCGTATTCAAGAAAAAATTGTTTAGCAAAGCACTAAATAACCTTAATTGCAGTCAAAGCTTAAATGCAGAATGTTACACAACTAATTTTAGCCAGCTGAGTCTTCATGTTAGCTGTACAGGTAGAAAAGATGCGGTATTAACAGGATGAATTCAAAGAAAAAAAATGCTTTTATGCAGGCGTTTTGTTACTTTTAATTTAGAAAATTGCAATTAACAAAGCTGCAGGACGACAAATAGATATGAGAATTGTGTTTTGAGTAATAAATTTGATATAGAAAAATGAAAAAGGCTTTGAAAATAGTAATTTTTAACAAGGTAAGTAAGATAGCAACTACATGGAAAGAGGAAGACTGTTGAAAAGAACTTGATAAAAGTAGCCGCAGCGCCAAAAAAACTAATACACAGTCACAAGTTGAATGATTTTTGTTTGTTTTTAAAGTTGTAACGTATTGTATATTATATTTTCTGTAACAACTAATCTACTAATACAGTTATGAAAATTATAGCATGTATGACTGGAGGAGTAGTTTTATGAAAATAAAGTAAATAAACTGTTATATTTGTGAATTTTATTTCTAATATATAAGGTAACCTATTTTTGGACCATCTCTTCTTAGCTTATAATTAACTCAGTGGTTTTTTATAGAAATAGCTGACGGTAGAAAATTGTTTTTGAATTTTAGATTAAAAAGATCTTTTTCTGGTCTTAGTGGTTACAAACATAAACAATCAATAATTTTACAACAAAGCTGTAATTGATGGCGAACTGAGTTAGCTGCGTTTATACAGCTTACATGGGCACATAAAAAAATGTTTAAACGCAAAAGAACTATGGTAAATATGGCACAGGAAATCTTTTGTGCACATTGAAAGGTTCTACGGACATATCTTAAGAATTCTAATTCTGGGTTTGCAAATATTTTGTTTTGTATAAACGCGTTTTTGAAAAAGCTTTTCTGCAGATTTATCAAAACCAAACAACCACAATCTATAATCGAAGCATTTAAAAGCATTTTTTGAGAAGCTTAAATGACAATTATGTATTTGTTCACATACCATGGTAGCTGTATCTGCTAATCTTGTTAGTAGTCTAACATAAAATTACAAACTGTTGCATGCAGCCAAGCTTAAATATGTTCTATTTTATCATTACAGGAACTAAATTTCGAGCAGATGCAGCGCGAATGTTCCTAAAATCAAAAGAAATGAAATACCTTATTACCTATATTGAGACTAAATCATGTATGGTATAAAGGGTAATACGGTTAGCGGCAAATACAATAATTTAAATAACATTTACTAACCTAAAATAAATGTCTCATTTAAAACTACAAAGATAATCAAGACAATTGGTTTGAATTTTATTTAGGACAATCTTTAAAAAGGTAGCTAGGTTTAGCATGCAACGCAACTATTGACATTTTTTCTGCCTGACAACAGATTTTACTCTACAATCAGTATGGCGCCAAATAATGTAAATCGTTTGAACAAAAATAATGTTAGAAAAACCATGTATACAGATTTGATTGACAGTACTAACAGGCAGATATCTAGGTAAAAGCCAAGTGACCGTAGTAAATAAAGCCGTGTAAAACTAACGTTTGACAAATGTCGTAAAAATATTTGTTTTTGTTTTTCTATTTGCTAATTTGTCACGTGTTATGTTTTAAAATATCAGCTTCATATAGACAAGCGTTTTAAATAAACTATTTAATATGTTTTTGACTGCTAAACGGGAAACAAATAAAATTTGTCTGAGGGATAAATGATTGTTGAACCAGTTAACTTCAAGGTCACACCTATAACTTACTGTCCTGAAGATCTAAATCACGACAACATTACTGGCGAATTTTTAAAGAAACAACATATTTAAAATTCGCGTTTTAAAACAAATTTAACGTTTTAGCCGTAGGCATTGTTGTTTAACTCTAGACAGAGATCCAACAGGAACAGAAAACATATACATGACTGTTACTAGCGACCAGCAAAGCAGTATATATTTAGGCAATACCTGATTAAGTTTTGTTGCCGTTCTGCCTACACCACTTCACCTTTGAAACTATGACGTCATATTAGTTAGCTTGAAATACACTAGCAGCCCTCAGCCAACTACATCTTAGCATGTAGAAACACGGCAATCTTAAAAATTACGTACCACTAAAAATGCTGAAGCTGAACCTAAGGATTGTAGGCTTGGCATTTTAACAATAATTGTAAAAAGTGGTACGTCGTGTGCAAAAATATTGGCAAATCTGCAACTGCAGACAATATTGCGGTAATCGACAAAAAATTTATTAAAAAATAGTTTAATTGGCGTAAATTGTACACTTAAACCTTTCACTTAGGAAGTTTTAGAAAGGAAGCAAGTGGGGGCAGGAAAAAAAACAAGTATTGGTTTAGATAGCTTTTCCGACACAACAGTATCTAGTAGTCTGGAATAAGATGAAAACAAATATCTAGTTTTTATAAAATCTAGAAGGCCATTCAAAAAAAGACAGTAAACACAATCTTTGCATTAAACATTGTTGTTCAACTTGCATAAGGAAAATCAAGCAACTAGCTGCAAAACGCAAACTGCTATCTAATCAAACTAATAAAACATTTGCAGTACGCTTACGAACACAAACCGGATGCTTTGAGCGCAAGCTTGCGCGCAGGCGTCCTCAAATCAAAGTGTCGTCTAAAACAAAAACTAATTTCTCACAACATAATACATAAACTAAGCCGACAGTCCACCTAGTCGGGGGCTAAAAGAAGACGCAAGGCATACTGACGTATATAACATATAAGGACTTGTCTGTTTCTCAACTCATCATTCACTATCTAGCTGATGAAAAACCAATACCACTCAAACCTGACTAGCTCTGAAAAAATATTATCCTGAATACACTGGGGCTTTACGACGAACCTTCTGTTCACGAGGGATCTAAGAAATGCATTTAAAGCAACTTTGTCCTGGATAAACTGCCCCCTACTAACGTCAGTGTTGCAGACGCCCCAGAATACTACTTGTCCTACGCTATATTTAGCCTAAGAGACAACAAGAATTTATAAATATTTGATATCCTAAAAACTTCGGACAACGACTTGATATAGCGCTTATTTGTATTTTAGTATTTGAATTTGAGCTTAAAGAGAGTTTCATCATGTCTAAAAGATCAGATGATAAGAGGAAGCTTGTAAAAGCTGTGTACTTAATTTAACATTACAACGTTACGCAACTATACTTAGTTGACTTGTATGCTATATAAAATTCTACTAGCTGTAGTATGGCAAAACTATCAAAAACTTAGATTTAAGAAATACAAATTAGACCTAACGGTACTCTATGACTTTGCCTAGATTATTTAAGGTTCAGTTTTTGAAATAAGCTAAAGCAAAAATTGATTAAATTAGAGATAAACGAATATTTGACATTGCAACTTATGGAATCTCTGGTGCTCCATGCTTCTTTTCACAAAAAAATGTAGTTGCAAATAACGAACTATGTCCAGAAGGAATTGATCTAACTTAAAGTCGCAAGCAATTACTCACACTTGACCTCAACAGTTCATATGCACACAGCATGAAAAACCTTATGCTAGTATCAAATTACGAATAAGTGGAAGCTCAAGACTTGGAACAAATAAACTTGACTTATCTTAATCTTGGAAATAAAGAAGAAAGTTACAGCTACCTTTTAGTAGATTTGGAGTTGCCTAAACACTTGCATGACTGAGATGCAAACCTGCCCCTTGCGATGGAACAGCAAACTATAAATTTCAAAGATGTCAAGGCCCAAGCAAATTTAGACAAGCATGCATTGACCAATATATTCCACGCTCACGACTGATGTTAAAACTGCCTAATAAACACAACTAAACAACTCATTTTTAATCTTTGCGAAACATTTTGTCAACAGGATTATTACTGTCAAAATTACACTGCGCAGTGCAGTTTAAACAACAAAGTTGTTTTTGAAAATATATTAAAGCAAATTAAGAAAAACGCAAGATTGCTAAAAAACCTTTTAAAAACAAATTACTAAAGAAAACCACAAATGTAATTTATAGAAAAACATTGACTCAAATTCTTGAATTTGTAAAAGCACACTTGTGCACAAGTGCAGCTAAAGCAGAAAAATCTTTTGCAAATCTTAGGCGCAGAGACTTTGATGGATTGTTCAAAAATCTCAGTTTCTTCATTCAAGAACCAAAAGTATACTGTTACTAATTTACTATTGACAGGAGTTGCAATTTTAGAGTTTGCAGAGTTATTTTTATATACAATCGACTACTGGGAAAATTAATTAAGTTCAATAATGAAGTTAAACAAATCGTTTCCTTGAAATATGGAATCCCAGTTCTTACATAAACAAAAAATTGAAAAAATATATTCTACACGGCTTTAAGTCTACATCATAATTAAAATTCAGTCCGCCACGATAAAATAAAATGAAAATAAAGTGCACACATGTAAATTTTTCTAAAACGAATTATTCTCCGATGGTATATCAACTGAATATACTGAAAAATATAAAAGTCTGGTTACAGGAAATACAAGCAACAATTATTAAAGTTTGAAATCCTCAATTCCCTGAAGATATATAACGTTCCTTATTTAAAGTCCGATATACAGAAAACCACAAAAAATAGAAAACAATAACAAAAAATGAAACACTTCGAAATATAAACGTCATCACGTTTACTAATAAATCAAAAAACCTACAGTTAAACCAGCTCACAGTACAGTACAGTTATACAGAAATAATAATCCCGTTTTACGCAAAGCATAGTCAACATCTAGTTGCATAAGGCATACATTGCCAGACAAAACAAAATATTAGGAAGTGCAAAAACAAACGTGAAAGGAAGCATATTGCTTCAAAATAAAATAAAATGAAGTCGTTAACTTGAAATTTAAAGTGAAGCCTAATCAGCTCCGATGATATACTGAAAATAAAAAGTGATGCCTATACGAATTTTGTCCTGTGTGTCCTGGAGGATCGCTACCTCATATTATAAACGAAAATTAAGTCTTAATTCAAAATATACAATTTCGAACGATGTCTCGTTTCTAAAGCCCTGTCCGAAAATTTCAAAATAATTAACTTCTAACAAAATTGCAATAACTAAAAAGTATCTTACATTACAACAAATTTAAAAGCATGGCTGTTTGAATAATACCAACCTACAGGATACCCAAAAACATTGCAATTATATATTTTACATACCTAGTTGAGACAAATAAAAATTAAATAAAGAGAACAGTTGCCCTGTAAACCCAGTATAAGTACTGAAGATAATGCCCTGAGAGCCAGTATACTTACTGAAGACGTAATATAAACAAAAACGAAACTATGTATATGCCCTGCAAGCCATTTCGCTTGCATATTTTTGAATACAAGAAACTTTAGAATCTTGCTTTGGTAAGACTTATCTGAGTTACACAAATTAATACAATAAAATTTAACTACCCTGCCCTAAAAAAACTACTAAATTTAAGAAAAACGAAAATTTCTTTCAACTACAGAATTTTGAATCCCACTAAGCAACTAAAAATAATTCCCAATTTTAGACGACTATATGCGATTTATCTTAGTGATGCCTAAATATGCGGCCTATAAACATAAAAATAAAAGAAACTAAAACGAAAACATAATTAAACAGTCCTTCAATAATACGAGTCGTACACACAAGTACCACTTGTTACTAACAACGTAAGCACAGGAAAATCTACAAAATCTTAGAACCTACTTACACGTAAAATGAAATTAATTGTCGACTAAACGGAGTAGTCAGCGAATTCAACGATGAAAATTGTTCTATTTTAAATACAAAGTTGGAATTCGTGATAATTAACTTCTAATAGTTCTCGTGACATAACTTAAAATAATATTCGAACATTTATGTTAATTTAAAGTTCTTTTAAGATGAGCTGAACAAATTTCCCTTTATTTAAACTTAGAATTCTGTCAAAGGTGATTACTATGTTGACATTAAAAATACAATTTTTTTAGTGATACAAAATAAAACAAGCCTGGCACAAGCCGTGTCTACAGTCCTACGTTTACTTAACCGTGAGTTATATGTTCTAAAAGCATTTACATCTAATTCCCAGTTAATTCATAATTTTTTCAAACAACCATAACATTATCTAATTTAACTAGACCATTTTAGTATATTAAAATTTTTAAAATAACGTCAGTTTTAAACCACTATCACAATTACACTGCTATAGACCCTATTTACCTTTAAATAAATTGAACTTAAAACATCCTGAAATACAAATTTCATGCAAAATGAGAAGCCCTGTTACGATGGCTTGCCTAACCTAAAACAAAAAAAATAACTATTTAGTAACTACGTATCTTCGACTATACTAACAAATACGAATACTGATAACTCGCAACCACTAAAAGTTTAGTTTCGACTAACAAGCGCCCAAAATGAACTCAAAAGAAAATCCTTTGAACGTTTTTTGCGTCTCTTATTCTTTGTGGATCACCCTTGAATAGAATGAACATGCCCAGTACTATACTTAAGCGTTTTACCTACATAATAGCTCCCTAATAATTACAAAAACTCATTGTAGTCACTAAAATCCATTAAAATTCTGTAATTATTAAAGAATATATCTTAATGCCCTGAACATCTTCTGAAACAAAAAATTGTCCGAGCCCCGAGAATTTACAAGCTTTACGAGAAATATAAAATATTTTCGTTACTGCCTTGGAACTGCACACTACACAACAACAAGAAGAACTGTCTTCTGGAGCTGCAAAAATAAAAACTGTACTTAATTCTGAAATAAACGCCAAATTTTGAAATTTACAAATACAAACTGTAATAACAAGATTACGAGCAGAAGCACTCTGCTTCATTCCGAAAACTCTAACAAAATTACCACAAAGCACATGTTATTGCCCCAAATAACGTTACTTTGAAAAAAATTTAATTATGTCCTGAAAAAAATATATTGCCTATTCACTGAATACAACAACAACACATGATCAATTGCACTCATCACAACTTATCTGCCCTCTACACTCTGGATACAATCTACAGTTATTTTGATTGCTTTTTACGAACTCTATTGATAATTAAAGAAATTATATTCTTGTGTTACCCAATGATTCTAAACATGTTTAAAAGCTACGCTAAAATTAAGCACTTTTTTTTACTAGATATAAATGTTAATGAGCTATACTCACGTTATGTTTAAAAAAAAACTTTTGAATTACATAAATGAAACCCAAACCTCTATTAACTTAGATAAAACAAATAAATTTATTGCAACATAAAAACAATAGAACCAGAAATTTTAATTTCGAGCAACGCGTAAGAATCTACAACTTAAATACATCGTATCAGAAGAAACTAACAAAACTCAACAACCTCATACTCAAATATAAATATACAGTTTGTCTTTACCGATATTTGAAAATAGCCAATTCAAAACACAAAAGATAAGAAACCTCTAGCCATAGCCAAGCTAGACCCAAATGTATTCCCTACCACTTGAGCAGCTATCCACTTATTTGAAACTCCCAATCGCTGACTGTACATATACTGACACTGACTTAATTATCAACCTCTGAGTTTTACTAAAGCATGTCAACCACGATATTAAACTTCACGAAATAACAAGAATCCCCTTCCAATGGAAACAAAACGCCTGTCTCATCAGTAAACAACCAACTACCGTTGCTGTTTACGGCAACAATACTATTCCAATTACTGGACGTTTATTAAAACATTGCAACACAGAAATACACAACAACCTTTGCTACATTCCAAGAACACTGAATAGTCCAACATCCTATCCTAAATGTATGCAGACACTTTTTAATCCTGCTAGTGTTGAAACACTTGATTAAGCATGTCCATTTTCATGCTTTCCATCTAAAGAAGTTATAATATCACAAATCACGCCTGATAAATTTGCTTTTACTGTTGAAAAACTTATCCAACCTATTTGCAGAAATAAAACAACTCAGTTATTAACTCCTGCCGAAACTGGATCATTACAAGTAACTCTTTCTTGCGATTGCACTCTTCAAACTGATGACTACAACATCGACCCTCCTTTTGCATGCCTCAAAAGTTTAACTAAAATTGCAGTCATTACTTACGTTATTCTATACGCCTGGACATCTTAAGATGATCTAATCATATCTAAAGATCCTCTCAAGTTTACTTTACTTACTTTATGTTTGGATACTACCTAGGATAAATCCTATACTCACAAAAATTTAAGTTATTTTGATCCTGAAGTTTACTTTGATCAACATGAACTTGATTTATATATACCAACCTTTAGCCAGACCTATTATTTTTCTCTAGCATTCTCACTCTGGAATACATTTTTGACGATTGCTGCCATCCACATAATTTACAAATTAATTCGTGTACCGTGCCTGCCTCCTGTTTGGGCCCTCGCATCTTCAACGGATATTGCCCAAGTTATTCTGGATACTACTACATTCATATTTCAACTTGCAATCCTGGTCATTATCCTAGACCTAATCTGAAAATACATCAGATGTTGCAACGCCCGCCCTCTTCAAAATAAAACGTGTCGATTCAATCCTGCAACCGACGATCTTGAAAATGATAAACTTGTCCAGACCCTTCACAACCCTGGTGCAAAATTTGAATTAGTCACACCGCAACGTGACGATACTTCTCAATATACAGTTTAAAAATAGAATTAATGTTTATTGTAAAATAAGACGCTCTTATATTAGCGCATTAACTTATTGAGACAAAAAATACATAAATATTTTAAAATGTGAAAATATTAGAAATGAAAAATATGTCAAACTGATATTCTAAAAATATTACACTATTATACATATATACAATATGCACATATTTTTCAATTGAGGACATGTGCTTTTGCGAAGAGGCATGTTAGTAAATAATGATATATGCTCCTATTTGTATCCTCATCTTTTCCATTTCACGCTTCTCATGCATCCTACTCCTCACGCTACTTATAGTTGTCACGTCCCCGCTCGCACCATTTAAATGCATATAGTAATGCTTTCTTTGCGTGTGAAATAGTTTTCTTCTAAAAGTTCCCACACACATCCTTTTACGTATGAGAACCTTCTTTCTCTTCCATTCTCTCACTAATACTTTCTTGTATGAAGACTGTCTCCAAATCTTGAATACTCCCACACATGCTTTCGCTTACGTGAGATATTTATTTTCTCCTAACCTATTCCCATTATATAATGTCATGCTATGTCTATCCTTTCTGCTTGTCCCGTTTAAGTCAATGTATACCTTTTGCCTTAAATACCCCAACACGACTGTATTACAACTAGTTTATCTGACGCTCTTGTTCTATCTAGAGCTCATAATCTAGTCTAACTCCCTGGCTTAGAGTCTCTACACCTACAATCTTGTACGCTACAGATAACTCGCCTACTCGTTACTTTGTTCCTTTTTAACCCTCCTTTTTGCAAGCTTAGTGAAAATTTGTTTAGTACTAAAAAGAATTGACCACATTCAGTTAATTGGCAAAAACTAAAATTTCGTAATTTTGCGAATTTCAGAATATTTTTGAATTTTAACCTGCGTATTGCAGGACACAATTAAAGCAATTTATAAAGCTAAAAAAATTTTGATTAGCTGCGTTTTTTCAATTCTACAAAAAATCGGCCGAATTCAGTTAACTCTTCTTTTTGCAAGTTTGGTAAAAATTCACCATCAAATTTTGTTGTTGCTTAACTGCACTCAGATTATTTATTGTTATGCATACTAATAGGGTCTGCAAATGTGCGGATTTGTTTTGTTTTGCGTAATTTTTAGCCTAATAGGTTTTGAGATATTTGTCAAATTCCAAAAAATAAAAGTTCAACTTGTTATGTAAAAATTTCATGTGACCGCATTTTTCGCAAAATGTTAGTGTGTACGCTTCAACCTATAGGGTTTGTGTATTTGAATTGTAAAAAAAAATCGGACGCCTAAATTCAATATGGCGGCGCAACGTTGACTATAAACGTTAAAATGTAATTGTTTTTTAACATTTGCTAAACTAGCAGTTGCCAAACTTTTGCATTGCACGTGCTTGTGCAGAATTGCAAGCGCTTTAAATAAGATATCGCACATGGCTGTGCGTTACAAACGCTGGGCGGCAGCATCAAAATAGGTTTTGATAAACAAAGCAATTTTGAGTGACATTTACGGTCTCGTAGCGTTGTTGCTATCACACGCACACACAGGGTATGTTCATAAGAAATGTAGCTGTTAAATGTGCCTACTTAATGGTCCACATCGCTTAGCTCTAGAATGCCTAGTTCAAGAGAAACATTGATTTCAAAAAAGTAAATAAAGAACGTTTATTTGCACTCAAACTAAATTTCTATACAAAATGACAGTTTAAACAAAATTGTGCAGAATGGCATGATTAGGCATTTCAAGTGGTTAACAGAAAAAAATTAAAAATAGTGAATTTTGAAAATTTTGGATACCACGTGACAGCAAGCTTTTCTATTTTAGTCAAAATTGGCAACAACGTCAACGTCTAATCGTACGCGCTACAAAAGTTCACTAATGTGCTTTATTGGATTTTTACTAAAATAGCTTTGTAAAAAGTTTTGCGAGCCAAAAGTTTCAAAACAGCTTAAGTATGGAAGAGTTAACACGTGGTTTCAATATATTTTGTTTTTCTGTAGGTTTCTGTTTTCTATATTAGTAGGTATTTATTTGTTATGGTGTTAAATTAACTAAAATATTAACATTATTAAAATATTCTTCTTATTTTACCTAAGCTGTTTTAATATTAGGTTCTGCTGTTTTATTTGTTTAAATAATATTTTTATATTTATAATCATCTTTTTCTTTGTTATATGGTGTTATTTGTTTCAAATAATAGGTTCCTTTAATTTCCCTTTTATGATAGTCTACAATTTAAATAAGTTATAGGACTTGTTGGTTAAAGTTCCTTGATATATAGTATTTTTTTAGCAAATTGTGGTTTATAACTTCTATCAAATGTAGTTCGAAATAAATTTGTTCTTACTTTTTGTCCTAGTTTAAAATATTTATTTGTACCTATATCATTATTATACTCTTCGAACCTAGATTCTGTGTCATAAAGATTTAAAAATACAATTAATTCATTTTCTAGTTGACATGCTTCGATAAGTGTCATTTTAGTACCGCTATGCTTTATTTTATTATAATTTGTAATATGATCTTGTAAAACAGTGACCTATCTAGTGGTTTCTTGTTCTATTATATATTTAAACATCTTTTGTTGAATATCACTTGCAAATCTTCCTACAATTATTGCTTTTGTCTCATTTTCTGTTGTACATCAGTTGATATTTCATTTTGTTAACAGATTAGTTGCCTTCTTACTACTGTATTTAGTTCCTTAATCAGAATGCAGTTTTTCTAAAGTACGTTATAGACTTAATACTAATTCACAACTATCAACTACTTTATCTGCATTTTTAGTTTTTAAAGGTATAGCTTATCCATATTTAAAAAATGTATCAATTATTTAATTAATATATCTATAACTATCATTACTTTTAAAGCATTTCTCGAGCAAAAACAGTGAATCAGCTTGCTATATTGAGTCTTAACCTAGTGTATAATCTTTTCTACGTTTGAATGTTGTTATTTTATTTACATTTGTAGTATACGCATCCTGTGTAGCTATATATTGTTTAACAATTTCAGATTTTATTTCTGTTTTTCTGGATAATTCATTTATTCCTGCGACTCCAGTCAATGGGGTTTTATATACAGAATCTAGTATTTTATATGATTTATCATCACGCAGGCTTAAGTTTTTCAGACGTTCTTGGAACCGTCCTAATTTAATATTATTTAATGGCTTAAGTCCTAAACCTAGATTTAATTTTGGTTTTATTACACTTTTAGTTACAACCTGTTTAACTGATTCACCAAATGTAAAATTTTTTGTTTTATCTATATTATTTTGTAATTTTAATCTGCTTTATGCTTATCTTTATCTTTGTAAATACTGTACGATTAATCGTGATGCATTGCTGGTTTATAAATTCGATCTACTGGTTTATCACCTTTTGCTATTTTCTCTTGAAATTTAGTTCTAGGCCTTATATAATTACTACCTGGATAATGTACTTTACCTACATCTTTTCCAATTGTATTAGGAATATCACCACCAATTTAAGAAAATTCTTTGGCTTTTATAAATTCACATTTTGTAGTATTAAAGTATGCAGATTTTGCTTACAATATATTTTTTATATTTTAAGTAACAGTATACTTAAATTTCTCATAAGGTCTTTTTACCTTGCACTTCACGCAGAATATACAGACTACGTCCACGTAGTTCAAGCTCCGTCAGGGCGCCTTGTGCTTTGCGCTATTTATAAGCATTTACTTAACTATATTTTTTATGAACACATGTTACTTTTTATGGTTTACGTACTGTTTACAACGTTTTATCGTTGTGTTAGCGTTAGCGTTAGCGTTTGTTAGCGTAACCGTTGTTACATGATGCAGTAGTACATAATTGTGGGTTTTATCGCAACTACGAGCTACAAATCAAGAAGTAGGTGTTATATTATCACT
Source organism: Dicyrtomina minuta (assembly GCA_949802685.1). Classification (NCBI taxonomy): domain Eukaryota; kingdom Metazoa; phylum Arthropoda; class Collembola; order Symphypleona; family Dicyrtomidae; genus Dicyrtomina; species Dicyrtomina minuta. The sequence goes on along the minus strand of CATKUY010000408.1, from coordinate 33,842 downwards.
TTTACAATAATAATAATAATAATAATTTATTCATTAAGTCGATTTGGCCGCAGCCCATACAACATTGGTTATTTACATTTTTAGCTTTACAGAGGTAATTGATCCTCGGTTTGATATGATAATAAATATGTTTGATTTAGTATATGTAATTATGGTTATTTCTTGGCTGAAAAGAGAGCATGTTAGTTATTATTCTTACACAGTATAATATAGTCATTTTTAGTCATGTTATAAATTATAATGTGAATGTGATATAGAGTAATGTTTTTTCTCTCGGTGTCTTGATAGAAAAAGGAGGAAGGGAGTCATCTGTAGTTTGATGAAGGGGGGGGGGGGAGTCAGGCTTCTCCGATGCATCCGTAGTAGAAATTTCGAGTCCTAATGGCTGTATCCCAGAAATTAAATAGCAGTTCAAATCCCTCGGCGTTGTTATAATCCTTGAAAGTTTGTTCCATAAGGGTCTTCCTAGTTGGTCTTGCGTCGCTTAGTTTTCTGAGAAATTTGGTTCTTGGATATGCGTAATGCGGACAGTTGAGCATTACATGGAAGGTGTCTTCCTCTTCCCTCCCACACAGGTCGCAATCAGGTGTCTCTACACGCTTCCATAATCGGTTCATTCCGTTGAGGTTGATGATCTTTCCCCTAAGGACAATTCTAGGAAGGCCAGATCTTAGATTCAGTATGAACTTCACCTTGTTCCATGCTAATCCCATTTCAAAGTATTCCGATTTTAGGGCGTGGGTCTTCAAGCGGCTATAGTGTTTAAGTGTGTTGCAACTTTGCATCCTTTGTACGTCCGTATTAACACAGCTAAGTCGGTATTTCTCCAGGATTTCAGATTTATGTAACTTCAGATACTCACTGTTTAGATTCTCTAGCGTTCCTTCCATTGATGCATCAGCAAAGAGCTTTCTCACTTGTATTATCCAGTTGTATCTATGGTCTGTTCCTTTTATCTGCAACATCTCTTTATAACAGTTCCTTGATATGCCGTCTTCCTTAGAGTTAATGATCTTCTGAATGAACGTCAGGAGAGCTTTAAACAGTTGCACCTTGATGTTTTGCGCTCCTGTTTCTAGTCTCAGGTAGTATCCTGGTGTTGAGTTAGATGTTCCTGTTAGCCTTCTAAGAAACGTTGTTTGAAAAGTTTCTAGTTGTTCGCTGTATCGTAGTCCCCACACAGGTGCTGCATACATTAAGATCGAGCTGACAAGGGAGTTAAATAGTCTTACATGTATACTTATGTCTTTCAATTTTGCGCGGTAAAAGAGTTCAAAAAGCTTTGTTTGCGCTAATCTTGCTTTCCCAAAGAAATGTTCTTTTGCTCCATTGAAGATTCCACTATGCGTAAAGGGGACGCCTAGATAGACGTACTGTTTCACAATCTCCAATGGTTTGCTTTCCCATTTAAATTTGATGGAGTTACTAATTTTGTTGCCTTTGCGGAAGATCATGACTTTAGTTTTGGACAGGTTGACTGTTAGGTCATTAGGTCATTAGGTCACAATAACAAAATTGTATAATGAAATATGATATTCTATCATAAAACATTATAACAACATACCATCTTTGAAAAACAAAATAAAATAACTGTTTTTATGAGGTTTGTATTAGGAACTCATGCAGATAGTCCCGAGGGCGTTAAGTTTCAGTAATAATAGTATCATGCTATTGATAAATTTACCTTGGTTTTAGACTATAATACGTTAAATATCTACCAACATGATTTTCTAATGGCTGTATAGGCATCCTTATACAACGAGCTGGTAAATAAATGTTTTTAGTAGTGGACCTTTAGTCATTAAGGGCTTCGCCCGTGGACGTTTTAGCATCAATATTTATACGCAGTTTAACTTGATCTACTTTAAATAATTCAGAATGTACTATTTTACAATCTAAGATAAGAAATTTTTTACCGATTTGTAACTTACCTAATTTTACATAGCTCTTAAGCAAAGCGTTACGATTTACGATTTCCATATATTAAGAAAAAAATTTATAAGTAAAATTTCAAAGCGGGACAAAGACCGTCCAGGAGACTAAAGCCACGTTGTGGCGCCTTGAGGACCAAAGTCAGAGCAAACTCACCTCGTGGCGCAATGAGGACTAAGGTCTAAGCAAAGCCACCTCATGGCAGGTGAAACTTTTGAGGGTCGCTGGCCCCGCGCATTAAGTACCAGGGTCCGTTGATCTAACTATTTTATGTAGAAAGTCTAAGACTAACTATTGTTAACAAATATTCTAGATATTTGCTAGAAATATAAAGATTGTATAAGTTATCTCTATATTGTTTTTTACTAGCATTTGCTGTAGAATCAAAAGTTATGAAAGAATTATCTTTTTTCAAGCCTTGTTAGGAAAATAACCTAAATTCTTTTAAAACTATGTCAACAGCAATTCTATCACTATGTAAGTTTTGTATACCCTTATTAGATAACCTACATAAAATTAAAAAGTTAGAATTTATTCTTGTGGACCTTTGATCTAATCTGAAATATGACTGAATAAGATAAATTACACAGATATTATTTTGTCTTTCTCTTGTGAAATATTTTTTCATTAAATTCTGATTTTAAAAATTTATTACATCATCCAAAATTATAAGAGTTTTGAATTTAGAATAAATTTTACTAGGGTCTGGTATAACGTCTTTCTTTTTATAAACAGCTATATGTATTTCTGCTTTAATTTTTTTTTATTCCTTTGATTCCTTTAATTCCTTTGCCTACTTTTTCTATTAGTTCCAACTCACATAGACTGTTTTTGTATTTTATTTTGATTTTAAAATAGATTAAATAGATGTGGTTTTGATAGATTATTTTTGAATGCTTTTATTAATATTTGATATGTGTCCTGTTAAAGACTATTTTCCACTAAAATGAAATTATTATAGTCCAGTACTCCTTTTTCTAATAAAAATTTAATAACTAGACAACTTTTACCACAATTACTTGCACCAATTATTGAAGATCTAAATCTATTAGGCAACAATGGATTAAACTTTGGATTTTTATTCCAAGCATATACTGTTTTATCATTAGTCATTTATAAGTTTTATTATTTTTAAATAATTTCAAAATGTCAAAATCATATTCTAAGCCGTAGGCCTTCCCAGAACGTAGTCCATTGAGTCTTGATTCTGGAGATATTCAAGTCAGCTTACAGCCTCTGAGGACCTTCGGTCCATTTTGGAAATTTGATATCCTAAGATTTTTAATTTTTTGTTTTGTAAAGCATTAACATTTTTAATATTTGTTAATTTAGTGGTAATATCTTCCAAAACAATAGTACAGCCACTGTTAAAACACAAACATGTAATGCAAGCTCCCATTTATAATAACAAAAAAAGGCACAAACCTAATAATTAACTAATAAACGGAGTACGGAATAGTAACAAGTAAATTACAGAGACCTTGTGTCATAAGTTTAGTATGTATATTGCATGTTTTATGCCTTGTAATTTGATCACTGCGTACTTTACGTTAACGTTCACATGTAGTTTTGTAATTAGTTTTTGTTTTAGAACACATTTTACATTCTGACCTTAGAACTGTTTTAGATGCTGAATATTTTCTAAATTTAATTAGTTGTTTTTTGATATCGCAGGTTTTGCATTTATACACATTACATATATTGTCAGTCATTTTATTACAATTTTATTATTAAGTTAATTGATTTTAAAATATGTAATTTAAAACCGTTGAAGGTTTCAATTTAACATATCGTTTGATTTACTTTTACCTAATGAATAGGATGCTTAAAATTAAATTTATTAGAAACAAATCGTATAAAATGACGAGTCAAAAATGCGGAACTTGCGACAAGCAAATAATAAATAAAAATTGGAGTTATTTTCTAAATTTTAAGCACATATAAATATAATACAACAAGGTGCTGCTAAACTTGGATGTAAGATATGCAATGTCGAGGTGGTGGATATAGATTAACATTTACTAACTAAAACCAATATTAAAAATAAAGAAACGCCTAATCAAAAAAACAAAATATTGTACTGATTGTAATAATGTTTATCCTATAAAATCATAAAATAAGCTGATAAAATCTAAAAAACATTTTAGTGAAGAAAAGATAACAAATAAAAGATTAAAGTATTATAATCTATTTAATAATAATAAATGTATACTGCATCAATCTGAGGAAGCTTTGCAAGGTGGGTTTCTAACATTAAGCTTGGAATTTAAAAATAATACAAAAATGATATGAATAAATGATACAGATGTATTTTATAAGATTTTTAATATTTCTCAAGAAAATCTAATAAAAAAACAAATAAAATCACAACTAGTTTTACATGAAACTTTTAGGAAGTTTCTACCTTTAACAGGAGAAAATTTATATCAAGATATCATTTTTTCTTCTAATAATCAAACAATATTAAAAAAATACGATATTATTGCAAGTATTGCTGAATGTTTTATTAAACTGTGAAATAATATTGAGAAGAAAGACAATATTGAAACTTATTATCATCTTGATAAAATAAATCAAATTGATTTTAAACTGAGATATTTCAGACCTTTGAAAGGCTTATCTTATATTACCTTACCAAAATGGGTATCTGATACAATGGCATGTATTAATATTAAAAATAAAGAACAAAAGTGTTTTAAATATTGTATGTTATGATATAATCATCAGAATGAAATAATAAAAGATCCTTAAAAAGTTTCAAATTATAACAAATCTGATTGTAATAATGACTTTAACCTTAGTAGTATATAATAATTCAATAATAAAAATAATAATTTATTTATTTTGTCATTTTGGCGTCAGCCCATACATCATATAGTTTTTACAAAATTGTTATTTACAAATTGATTAGAAATCCTTAGTAATTATTAATAATTTCTAGATAAAACGTTTCTTCCTTGTGTCTTGCTTGGTTGTTTTGTAATGAAAAGGTGTTGGAAGCTGCGTTTCGAAAAAGAATCGTGTCATTATAGTGCGGAGTTATATTAGGTTTACATTGCATAAGATTTATTTCTGTATATAATTAAATAATAAATAAATATAGTAATATCGAATAATTTGTATATTTGTTTAATGATTATCTTTAAAGTAAAACTATTCTATAGTGAGGTTATGTGATATTGCGAGTTGTTGAGTCGTAAGGGAGAATAAAGTAGTTATGCTTCTTAAATACAGACGAGGAAGAAATTTCAGGTTCTTAGAGCCTTGTCCCAGAAGTTAAAGAGCTGTCTAAATCCTTCTTCGTCGAGGTAGCAGCTGAAAATTGACAGCGTGAGGTCCTCTTTCGTCAATTTGTTGATGACTAGCTGCTTAAGAAATTTTTTCCGGGGTGGTCTGTAATGTGGGGAGTCAAGCATGATATTAAAAAGGTCTTTCACTTCTTGTCCTTCGTGTTTTTTGAATTCTTTCATAGCTTGTTTATGTTGTTAAGGTTAGTTGCTTTTCCCCTTAGTACAATTCTGGGGAATCCAGTTTTCAGATTTATTATGAACTTTGTCATTTTCCATTCTATGTTCATCTTGAAGTATTCCGATTTAAGTGCAAGGGTTTTAATATTGCGATAAAAAGTCATTTTACTGCAGTTCTGCATTCTGAGGACGTCGTTGTTTATACAGCTCAGCTGATATTTCTCCACAATTTCGTTTTTATTCTGTTTAAGATATTCAGAGTCTAGGGTAGTTTAGTATTATATAATTTCCAGTAACTCTTGACAGAATAAACAAATTCCAATTGCAAAATGATGTTTAAATTAATGTTTATATATAACAAGGTGGAGCAGGTAATATTTATGACACCTGTTCACATGAAACTAGGAATAAAAACCATGTGAATCTACTTTTAATAACCAATGAAGAAGGAAAAAGTCATGATGTTTATATTAACAATTTATCAAGACTAGTTAGAAAACAGCTAACATTTTACGAAAAACACACTTTTATTTGTGATTGATGTTTCTCTGACACCAGTAAGGGAAAAGCAATAAAATTACATTACTTAACATGTAAAAAATATTTTAAAAATTGTATAGCGGTTCCTAGATTAACTAAAAAAGATGGGAAAGCTAATATTTTGAAGAAAGATAAGAATTTAAACAAAACAGTAAGGTCATTAATAGTATATTATGCTGATATGGAATCTGTACTAAAACCTTTAAGTTGTACAAATAAAAAAGTTAAAAATGAAACATGTGCCTATGCTTTTACTAGTGTTAGTCAGAATAATATTCATAACAAATTTAAAAAATATACTTGGTGTAGTGGGAAAGATACAATTAATAATTTTCTGAAATCTTTTGTAACTGAGGGTCTAAAATTAGATAAACAGTAAAAGGATACATTAGAAAAATTTAAATTACCTAAATTATCTCCTAATGAAGAAGCAATATTTCCTAATAGCATAGTTTGTCATTTTTGTAAACATAATTTTATTGATCATGAATTAAATCATAAAGTTAGAGATCACTGTCATTAAACAAGAAAATTTAAAGGTGCTGATTTGAAAGAAAAAGATATTTCAAACGAAGATTAAGTAAGAGGTGCAAAAATATGGAATCATTTTTCTAATAAGCATGGTTGTTTATATACATTTGCAAATCATATAAAAATGTATTTACCATGTGATGTCCTAATATAAGCTGATGCTCTTGAATCATTTAGAGACCTATCAATCCTAAAAACTTATAAATTAGATTCTGCGCATTATACTTCAACCCTTGGCTTTTCTTAAAATGCCATGTTAAAAATAAATGAGGTTGAACTTTAACTTTTAAAAGATCCGGATATGCTTTCAATGTTTCAAGAAGAAATAAAAGGTTTGTAATCAGGTTTCATAAATATAAATGTTAAAGCTTATCATAAATATATGAGTAATTATTATCTAACTAAAGAATCATCATATCTAGCTCCTGTTGATGCAAATAATTTGTATGGTGATGCTATGTGATTTAAATTACCTCTTAATAGGCTGACGTGGTGTTCTGAAGGAGAAATTATTAATTCATCACAAGCTGGTAATATTTAAAAACTAGATATTGATAGTGATGTTGGGTATACACTTAAAGTAGATCTAAAATATTCTAAAACATTACATGATTCACATAATGATTATCCATTTCTTCTAATGCATAAAACAGTTCAAAGTGAAGAGTTATCAAAATATGAATGCGAATTACACGATAATAGGACGGAAAAGGATAATATAAAGGAACAATATAAAGGTTCTAAAAAGTTAATAGCAAGTTTAGAAGATAAACAGGGGTGAGTATGTGATTGAATAACTTTACAACAAGCTTAAGGGCATAGATAAGTACTATTTAAAATTTATTGTGTGATAAATTATAATCAAAGCACTAGGTTAGAACTATATATTGATGAAAATACAAAATTAGGGCAAGAAGCAAAGTCTAAATTTAAAAAGTATTTCCTTAAACTAATGAATAATTCAGTATTTAGTAAAACAATTAGGAATATTCTAAAACAGCAGGATATAAAATTTTGCACTAATAGAACAAAAGCTTTAAAATATGTTAGTTAAATTAACTTTAATCGTGAAACAATATTTAGTAAAAATGTATTACCAACACATATAAATAAAATAAGTGTATGATTGAATTCACCTATATTTACAGGATTTTGTGTCTTAAAAATGTCGAGTTATAGAATTTATAAATATGTTTATGAACATTTAAAACCTAAATAGGAAAATAATGTGAAAATAATTCAAACTGATACTAATAGTTTAATGTTGCGCATAAAAACTAATGATTCCTACAAATAAGATTAGATAAATTAGATATGTTTACTTTAAATCAAGCAAAAGTTGGATTATTTAATTTGGATGATAAAAGGTATAATTCAGATGATAGGATTACTACATTATCATATAAAAACTATAAAATTATGCTGTACTCATAGACGTAGTTGCACTTATAGTCATGGTCGTACTCGTAGTCGTACTCGTTACTGTAGTCGTAGTTGGATCCGAGGCGGATAAGTGGTGTTTTTTTTAAATTCCTTAAATTCTTGAAAAAAGGCTTGTAGCTCGTAATTGCACCAGAACCTACGATTATATACTACTGAAATATGTGTATTTACTTTAAACGTTAATAGCTGTTGATAAGATAAAAATGTTATTATTTTGTTTAGCATGCTTAAAAATGTCAATTGAATCAATTACAAACTGGTCGTTTTTTCCATATACCATAACTTTGCGACAAAACAATTTATGAGGATCTGAACGGCTTTTTAAAAAACAAGAAATAGTTTTACTGCTGGTATTGTGTTTGTTTTTGTATACTTTACATAAATTTATTAAATACTAAGCTCTAGCTTGTTAGAAGTGTATATATTTTTAGTATAGTGTTGATGCAACCTAGATATTTAATGTATATATGTACTGTTAAGTATACCTTTAAATAATAAAGTGTTCTGTATTTGCAAGACTTGTATATGATTGTGTGTGTATAGGCAACCAAGCTGTCTAATCTAAACATTACTTATGAACTACAAATATTTATTTAATACTAAGCTCTAGCTTGTAGAAAGTGTAAATATTTTAAGTATAGTGTAGATGTAACCTAGATATATAATTTATATACTGTTAAGTAAACCTTTAAGTGCTGTGTATTTGTAAGACTTGTGTATTTCAATTGTTTGGTATATAAGCAACCTAGCTGTTTAATGTCAACGTTTTTTGTGAACCAGATATATTTTTTAAATACTAAGCTCTAGCTTGTAAGAAGTGTATATATTTTTAGTATAGTGTATATGTAACCTAGAAATATAACGTATATACTGTTAAGTATACATTTAAATAATTAATTGACCTGTATTTACACATTTGATTATATAAGTGAGTTAATAATACAATGTTCACTTGCACGTTAGTATACTTTAGGACATTAACAATGAAACAAATCTAACCACAGCTTTAGTTGTATCTAATATTTAATACACTTGTAGTTGTAAGATATGGTTACACAAAAGAATATTTGGAGCACATATTTATGAGTTTGTTTTGTTTGTTTGTATGTGCACATGCGTAGCCATTTACGTATCATTTCTTCTGGTTCTGCTCCTGTTTGAATTCGAACTCATTAAACTGCTTTGGGGGGCTGCATCGTTACACCATTTAAAAAATGTCAGGGACTAACCAATGGAGAAGTTTAATTCAATTCTAGATTCAGGTATAAATACTGACCCTGACCAAATTCAGCGTCATACGATCAAAAGCAGCAGCCAGGACAACTAACATCAGGACCTGAACAGCCCAAGCACAGCAGCAGTACATGCAGCTTGCTACAACAAAGCTGAATTTATTCTGGAACATCTAATTCCACCACAGGAAATATAACGTTGCTACAACCCCTACAAATCTTACAAGTTGTTCTACTATCAAGCTACGGAAACGTTAATAACGGCCCCACTAATTAAACAGAATTAAATCAAGTTGTTTCACATTACCCACACTTTAAAGTTTCAACTTGCTCACACTAGAAGTTCCACAACACCCACACTAGACGTTAAACAGCACATACTGAACATCTTAAATCGGTCTCGCGTGTGTATTACGAAAGTCTTTTGTCCGAAGTCTTTAGTCCGAATTTTTTTGTCCGAATTTGAGGTCTTTTGTCCGAAAGTCTTTTGTCCTAATGTTTTTTGTCCAAAGTCGTTTGTCCGAAAGTCTTTTGTCCGAAGTCGTTTGTCCGAAAGTCTTTTGTCCGAAGTTGTTTGTGTCCGAAGGTGTGAGAGGAAGTGAGAGTAAACGAGAGGTTACAGTATAATTTTTATTCTTAACTTTATTGATTTTTTTTAAAAATTTTTTGCAACTGCATTTCTAAAAATGTCATTTACACAAGCAAAATTAATTGCTGGTCCAAGAAAAAATCCACAGGCTATATGTGACGGGTATTTATTTAATTTCAATAAACGAAGTGAGACCACACCGCCTATAAAAAGCAATATCACTTCAATTACTACTACCTATTTCAGGTGTGTTAATTTTCGTAGAAACTGTAAATGTAAACTAACCGTGGAGGAAACTGTTCTTGACAATGACCATACTAAACGAGACTTTTCTTTACACGGCTGTCACACATTTCACGAAGCTAATCACAGCAAGTAAGTATATATTCTACAGGTACCTTTACTTCGCAGTAATTTCACGGTGTAAGCCTCCACAGCAAGTTGTAAATTCACCTATCTCAGGAAGAACTCGTAGCAAGTGAATATCAATAAACATGAATGTATATAGTTGATATGTTTTCAGACCCTATTTTATGTTATCATATTGTTTTTAATTGCAATGTAATCTCCATGTTGATTATTTTTAAACATGACTACTTATTAATTTTGTCATAACTACTATTTAACGTTAATTATTTCAGTAATAAATTTTATAAAGGGTAACTACGCTCTCACTTTAGTAAATTTTATTTCGGACAACGGGAGTTGGACTAAAGACGTTCGGACTAAAGACTGCCGGACAAAAGACGTTCGGACAAAAGACTTTCGGACTACGCGTTTCGGACTAAAGACTTCGGACAAAGTGCTTTCGGACAACTCACATAGGACCCTTAAATCACCCAAACGTTAGAACTAGAAACTCTCGTAGGGACTAAAAAAACTTTAAAAGAACGTAAATATGTATTTAATGCCCATAATCACGATATCCTTACACCTGAAGAAATTGAGAACTATATATTTAAAAGTGTCAGTGAAATCATCAAGAGACTCAATGAATTCAACAAGCATGGAAGCGGATGGACTTTACGCCAAATTGAATCTGTTTAAGCTAAAGTTGGCGTACTAAATTTATTTGCAAATGCTTAAGCAAGAGGGTACATCAAATTTTCATCAATTAGGCCAAGAAAAACAAGATACTTGAACATTAAAAACAAATGCAATGATTGCTTTAAATTCTGTGTAGCTGCACACCGGTTCAGACATGAAATTGTTCAAACAAACAGATATTAACTGAAAAAACAAAACAAATGCAGAAGTGCTAAACACGAAAAAGAAAGTTTGCAGTGCCCTAAACAATACATAAATTATTTTGCACACTTTGATTTCTCAGACATACATTGCCCTTTGCGAATCGATGAAGATTTAGAAAATTTTTAAACAAAGAATAATCTTGGAATCAATATCTGGAGCCATCGCGGCGATCAAATCATCCCAGTACGAAGATGCAATAACAAGGAAATTACTGAAAAGTGTAATTTATTCTTGATTTACAAGAAAACAGAAAAAAAAGAAGAAAATGCGTACCACTTGGTCCTGAATACAGATTTGGATAAATTCATGTGTAACGGACGTAGCCACAAAGTGTTTTACTGCCAGTCTTGCTTTAGTAGCTTTAACACTGAACTGAATTTGGCTAATTACAGTGACATGTGTCAATCACTAGATTCAAAAAACATTGTTTTTCCTGAAATAAACGAAAGAGTCAAGTTCTCAAAGCCATGGCAAATATTGCCTTACCCATTTATAATTGTATACAAGTTTTCAACATTTGTAAATCCTATAAACGATTTAAAGTCTACAAAGTAATACAAAATTTGTAAATGAGATTTTGCCAGCAGCCTATTCGTTTGTAATTATAAGTCAAATGCAAGACCAAGATGAAATTGTGTTGTTTGAATTTTACGACGGACCAGACATCATAAAAAGTTTCTTTAAACGTATATTCTTTTGAGCTGAAGTGTTATTGTCCTATATAAGAAATACAAACAACTTTGTTATACCATCGAAAGAAGTGAAGAAGAAGTTTGATGAAGCCACACATAGCAATATATGCAAACGTGTATTTGACAATACAAAGAACCTTAAAAAACGTTTCATCATAACCACTACTATGGACACTTTAAGTTTGCAGCATGCAGCAGTTGTAATTTAAAAATCAAGTACAAACATGAGATTCCAATCATCCTACAATGCAAAGGCTCCTTTGCCTACCACTTATTAGTCAGTGCAATGGGAACTAACTACTGTAAAGCTAAACATGTTTAAGTAATTGCAAAATCGTCTACCAAATTTATATCTATAACAATCACAGCAAAAGATACTTGGCTTCCAAACTTACATCTCCAATACCCTTCAACTGTTAGCACTGAAAATAAATATAATGGAAAAGCCCTACACTCAAAAGTTAAACTTCGATTTATGGATGCAGGTGTGTTTTTTTACTCCAATTTATTTAAACTAGTTGAGTCCTTAAATGCCAACAACACAGAAGATTTAAAACTGGTTTCACAATGTATTAAATACGTTGTACCAACACAATATGCAAATAAGAAGTTACAGAATCCAAGAAAGCAACAGATGAAGATTCAAAGTACTTGCAAAAACCACTTTATTTTTCTTACAAATCCCTTAATGATGCTTCTGTACTGTCATATACCCTGCCTGTAAGAGAAATGTTTCAAAAATCAATAATTGACGACGGGTCAATCGCGGATGATGACTGAAAGCTTGTACAAGATGTGTGTACTCAAATCAACATTACAACATTACGCGAGTATACTCGATTTACTTGTATGCTTAATACAATTTTACTCGCTAAAGTTTGGCAAAATTATAGAAAACTTACAAGGGAATGGTTTCACATGGAACCCGTCGATTTCAAAAACTCATATCTACAAAAATCAGGCTACTTTTGAATAGTGGGGATCTAAAGTAACTCGAGTGCATTTTGCGTTGTTCGGTCACATTAGCCCGCCAAAGTTTAAAAAAATTCAAATTTTAATATTTTACGACCCTTGTACTTTTAGTTTATGTCCGATTTTGATGGAATTTCAATTTTTGGGATCCTTACTCTTTTTACTGAAAAGCAATTTTAGGATTTTGAAAAATTCGAAAATTTTCATTTTTTTGAAAAAAATCTAAGAAATGAGTATATTTGAGGCCCAATTTTTTAACACTGTTTTTTCGAAAAAATGAAAATTTTTGAATTTTTCAAAATCCTGAAATTACTTTTCAGTATAAAGCCTAAGAATCACAAAAACCGAAATTTCATCAAAATCGGATAAGAACTGTAGAAGCTACAGGGCGGCAAACTATTAAAATTTGAATTTTTTTAAACTTTGGCGGGCTATTGTGACCGATCAACGCAAAATGTACTCGAGTTACTTTGGATCCCCACTATTCAAAAGTAGCCTGATTTTTGTAGATATGACTTTTTGAAATCGACGGGTTCCATGTGAATTCATTCCCTTGTTAGACTCAAGAATTACAAATTGGACCCAACTTACTCAATAACTTCGCCAAGTTTTTCCTGGGATTGTTTCTTGAAATTTACTGATGCCAAAATCGATTACATCAGAGATAAACGCATATAAGACATTGCAACTAATGGCAATCGTGGCGGTCAGTGCATTTATACACAAAAACACGTGGTTGCAAATCACGAACGATGTCAAGAAGGGTTTAATACAACTAAACCTCGCAAGCAATTACTCCCACTTGACATCAACAGCCTCTATGCACACAGCATGAAAAATCTAATGCCAGTATCGGATTACGAATATATGGAAGCTGAAGACTTGGAAAAAATAAATTGGGCTAATCCCAATCTTAAAAACAAGAAAGGAAGTTACGGCTACCTCGTAGTTGTGGATTTGGAGTTTTCTAAACACTTGCATAACCGAGATGCAAACCTTTCTTTTGCAATGGAACAGCAAATTATAAATTTGCAAGATATCAAGGCACAAACAAATTCAAACAAACATGCAATGTCTTTAATCGATCAATACATTTTACGCCCACGACTGATGTTAACACTGCACAATAAATACAATTATACAACTCACTTTAAAGCTTTGCGGTACTACTTGTCAAAAGGATTAGTACTATCAAAATTACATTGCGGGGTGCGGTTTAAACAACAAAGTTATTTTAAAAAATATATTGAAGCAAATTTAGCAAAACGCAAGATTGCCAAATCACCTTTTGAAAACAAATCAGTGAAGAAAAACTCTAATGTTATTTATGGAAAAACATTGACTCAAATTCTTGAATTTGTAGAAGCATATTTGTGTACAAGTGCAGCCAAAGCAGAGGAATCTTCCGCTAATTCTAGATGCAAAAACTTTAATGGATTGTCTGAAAATCTCAGTGTGTTCATTCAAGAACTTAAAACATACCTTGTAACTAATTTACCATTGACTGAAGTTGCAATTTTAGAGTTTGAAAAGGTTTTTTTCTATGAACAATGGAACTGCTTGTGTGAGACGTTTCACAACAAAGCTTATCTGGATTACTCTGACATTGACGGATACGAGATGCATACAATCGATAAATTTAATACGTTCTGGGACGACATCTTTAATGCAAAAGAACTTTTTGATTTCAGCAAAATTGCTCGTGACCACGATTTTTTTAAAACATATAAGAATCAGTACCCAAATCTGCAATTCCTAAATAAAGATAAGAGCGGGAAAATCAGAATTTAGAGTTTAGATTTAATAGAAACAATTAATTTGAAACCAAAAATGTACAGCACCTTGTTTCTTATAGACACTGAACAACAGAAGTGTAAAGGGATTCCTGTAGTTGCTATGCGTCACTGTGAACACAATAAGTACAGACAAATGTTAGAAACTAACAAACCAATAACAATAAATGTAAATTTAATTAGATCCAGAGACCACAAGCTGTACACAATAAATTGTAGCAGATTAGCATTTAATGCTTTAGATTTGTCTTGTATATATCCAGATTCAAATAATTGTAATTATAATTTACCATTAGGTCATGAAGATTTAGATGAAAAGTAAATTTTCTGTAGTGATGTAAACTTGTAAATTGGTTTAACATCTGATAATGTCAGTTGTAATTAATGTCAGTATGGTACTTACTTTTTTAGTTAGAATAAGCAAAACCGATTGATTGTAGGATTTTATATTATAGTTCGAATTAAATAGTTTTAACTATAGTCGTAAGAAGTGTTAGCTTTACTCTTAATATTTAAAATTAGTTTTACTATGTACTTTAATTAAGTTTAGAATTAGAGCACACATGCAACAAAACTAGTTGATTGTAATATCTTTGTTTAATTTGTAAGTTTTTAATGCGTGTACATATTATATTTGCCGTTGCAGTGTCTGCACAAGTTTTAAGAACTGTAGTGATGCATTACAGTTTAGTTATTAGTTAACATTGTAAAATTGTGACATGACCAACTTTAAATTTTTCTAGACTTTTCTTCTTCATTTGCTTTATTTTTTTTGCGCTTAGGAATCTAAGCATAGTTGTGCGCAAGAAGGTTGTGCAAATTAAATAGACTGTTCTAACCTGCTTCTACTAAAATCCTAAAATAAAGTTAATAATTTTTAAACTTTAACTGACTTTATTATTTTTACGAACACCTCCTATACTTTTGCTTATTTATATTATTATTCTATTTATCTGTTGGTTTTTGTTTATTGTGTGATGTTAATTCTAAATTAAACTATAGTCCAAAATGGTTTGACAAAAAAATGTAGCACCGCAAAACAGCAAGCACTTCCTCTCTTGCATACGTTCAGGAAAGACACACTGCGTAGTCGTTTAGCAAATGATAGCCCTAATAACTTCATACAACCCAAAACAGAGTACCGTAGACTTTCTTCGAACAAAAAAAAGCTATCTTTGAAACTGTGCAGAAAAAAGTCCATCAAAGCGAGGACTTAAGAAGCTACTGGAAGGCAGTAAACATGCTTAGGGACAAAAAGTATTGCTTCAAGCCAAATTACATCACTAAGCATCAATGGAATGCCCACTTTTGTATTGTCTTTGAAAACTCAGAAACTAAATTTATGAAATCAAGAGAAATAACTAGCACAGGCTTAGCATTAGACCCTGCCTTACTTGACAACGAAATTTCTATGATAGAATTACTAAAAGCAACCAACACCCTTGCAAATAATAAATTTTCTGGAGCTGATGGAATACCCAATGAGATAAGAAAAACAATGGATGATACGACTTACGATTACCTACTTTTACTAATAAATACTGCAAAAGTTGAACAGATTCCAAGCTAATGGGCTGAAATCATAACAGCACCAATCTACAAATAAGGCAACTCCGAACAACCGAGTAACTACAGGCCTATAGCTCTTATTAACACTATTACGAAGCTATATACATGCATCATGTTAAGCAGATTGAACTCCTTCTGCTGCACAAATGGTATTATTTCGGATAATCAAGCAGCCTACAAAAAAGAGCGAGGCGGTACAGATTACATATTTGCACTGTACACCTGCATTCTAAAGCAACTCAACAAACTGGCTCTCAAGAAGGAAGAAAAACTGTCCGCCTTATTTGTAGACTTAAGTCAGGCTTTTGACTATATAAGAAGATACAAACTGTGGATTAGACTCAAGAAAGCTAAATTGCGTGATTGCTTTATTTCCAAAATTAAGGAACTATATGATCAAGCTTAAACCAAGGTTAGGTGCAAGAAAGGATACACAGATATAATTAAAGTAATGGGAAGGGTCTTGCTAGGTAAAACGTTGTCGCCGTTGTTTGGCAAAGCAAGAGTGGCACAAGCTAAGCTATTTAATCACTCCTACCGCGTATAAAAAAAATTAATAAAAGACATTAATATACACGTGAGACTATCTAAATCCCTTGTCAGCTCTGTCATAATGTACGCTGCACCTGTATAGGGATTGCGCTACAGCAAAGAACTGGAAATATTTCAAACTATGTTTTTAAGACGACTTGCAGGCACATCAAACTCAACACCAGGTCCTAAACCTAAAAATGCAAAACATCAACTAGCAGTCATTTAAAGCATTACTGAAGTTTCTTGAAAAGATCTTGAACTTAAACTGAAAATAGTATAGTCAAAAATAGCTATAAAAAAGTAACGCAGCTAAAAGTCACTGACCTCGGATATAACTGGATGTTACAATTGAGAAAGATCTTTGCTGGTGCATCTCTAGAAGAAACGCTCGAGAATCTGAATAGTGGGTAGTTGAAGAAGCATAAAACAAAAATCTTAGAAAAATACAGACTCAGCTGTATTAAGACGTATAGAGAATGCAGAGCTGCAGCACGCTAAGGCACTGCAACCGTTTGAAGACACACGCACTCAGATCGAAGTACTTTGGAATGAGCCTATCGTGGAACAGGGTTAAGTTTATACTGAACCTAAGATTTGGTTTTCCTAGAATTTTCCTTAGAGGGAAAATGACTAACCTAATAGAATGAACAGAATATGGAAACGAGTAGAAACACCTGGCTGTGACCTATGCGGGAAAAAAACGGAAGACGTTTTCTAGTAATGCTTAACTGTGCACACTACAAATCCCCAAGGAACAAATTTATTTGAAATCTGAGCAGCGTAGGAATAACTGGAAAGAACCTTGCGGAACAAATTTTTTGCTATTACCACGACGCCAAGGGATTTCAGCTACTCTTTAACTTCTAAATACAGCAATAGGGACTCAGGATTTCTACTACGGATGCATTGGAGCGGCTTGATTTACCATACTCCAAAGCACCACACTCTCCCCCCTTCCATACCACAAATAAATAAATTACACATCGAACACTACATAACTAGCTGGAATACTCTGTACTACATTTTACACAACTTTAACTATGCTTTGTTAAATGATCCTAAAAATGACTTTCTGTTATGTGAAGATTATCAACAATCAAAATGCCCTCTTTTTAGATGCGGAAAATCAAGGAATAACATTTATAAGTATAACAAAATCAAACAAATATTTATTACTATATTTAACCAAGGATCAGTTACCACTGGACATTCAATTATGTAAATAACCAATGTTGTATGAGCTGCGGCCAAATCGACTTAATAAATAAATTATAATTATAATTATATTTATTATTATTATTATTAATTTTGAGTTAAGTCAGGTGTTATTTAACACAGTTCAGTCACTTAGTTATAGCAAATTAAAACGATAAATTTTTATGGTACTCAGATGTTTAAGAGTGTGTATGTGCAACTTGAAGCAGTGGCACAGTGTCATTAAGCGTGGGTTAATTAAAAATCGTTTTGCGTGATACTATTTTTGTCACAGTATCACTGTCAGTTACCATTACAATATATACAAATAGATTGGTTTAGCTCATTTATATATACTGTTTTTTTGTAATTTACTTTACTAAAAACTTTATACGGGGTAGTATAAATAAGTGTTTGAGTTTGAGTTTAAGCAATCTTTGTTTAGGTGTCAAGTTTATGTACACAAATGTACTGCTTTTAACTAACAAACACAATAAGAGCTACACAATAAAATAATTAAAATTAAAAGTAGTAATATTGCATAATAATTTAGGCAAAGCAATGTTGTTACCAATTCATCCATCATTAAAGCAAACCATACTCATGGCGGCTGATATAACGTATACTTAATAAGACTCTTTAGGTCATTTAAATATTTAGTTAGTAGTGATCTGAAATTACATATTTCATCTAAACATTTATCATAATCAGGCCACTCATTCCATACAGTAATGCTTCTATACAAAACTGAATTTCTAAAAACTTCAGTGCTACAATTCACAGGATATTCTAAAATTAACAAATTAAAAGACCTAGTTGTTCGTAAAAAATGCTTAAGAACACACCACGAATTAGAGTTATTTATATCTGACCTAAACTTCGAGTATTTTATACACAAAGGACAATGCATTTAAACTTATTTTTTCTGACATTGAAAAAGTGTATGCTTTTTCCAGATAACATTCTCCATTACTGTAGCATTACATCAATTACGCTTTCGTTTAATACAAAGAGGCTTATCAGTAAACTGAAAAATTGCATGTAGCAGGTAGCTTACGCTTACCTTTAATACTACAATAACGCAATAATTAATTATAGACAATACATAGGCATTTACCATAATAACAAAAATAGAAAAAATCAAGAACCGTTTTAAGCTGCATATAATACTTATAGCTGAGCTGATTCTATTCTTGACACACTTAAAGTGGCTTTCAAAGTTAGTATTGGCATGTATAACTATACCAAGGTACTGAAAAGTCCATACACGTTCAACCTCATAACCATAACAAAATAATTTTATATCATCAGCCCTGGTGGTCCAGTGGTGCCAAACGAGACATAGCGTCTGAGGCTCTCTAATGCTGTTGACGGCGTGGGTTCAAATCCTGCTAGCCTCAGATCTCTTTCGTGAGAAAGTTGATCTTAAAAGCCGGGCTCTCCACATGTGTGCCAACCTATGTCACTAAAGGCTTACTTGGCTCTGTGTTAGTACAGGGTAAGCTAGTCACACGAGGGTTCGTGTTGGGAGATCTGATCAATTGATTAGAAACACCAAACCCCTTACAAATAAAGTTCCTTTGACCTTTGACCTTTAACCTTTTTTGACCTCGCGAGAATTAGGTATTACTATGAATTTTGTCCTACTTACATTCATTTTAAGACTGTTACATGAACCAAATATTCAACCTATTTAAACAAACCTGCATTTGTTGGTCATCAGCGTAAAATAAATATTTGATTCTATTTGCTATGACATTAAATATTTCATCTATAAAGATAATAAACAATAAAGGACCCAAACCGAATTTTAATTGGACCTTAATATTTAAATTATCCAATTTTAAAATTTTTCAACCAATTTTTACCATAAATTTGTTTTTTTAAAAGTAATCAGTGACTAGTATGAGTAGACATTTATCTATCTTTTATGCATGTTCAAGCTTTACCAGAAGTTCATGGTGGGGTGCGGAATTAAAAACCTTGTGTAGATCAATAACTACTGCTATAACTTTACTACACTTTAGGTCAATGTAGTAATAAACATCCTGCACGAATGTAAGAATAGCTTTTTGGCAAGATTGCTACTTCCTATACCCATGGTTTTGACTGCTTAAATAAATTTTATCTACAAGCCTCTGATAAAGAATTTTTCTACAACCTATTAGGTATTAGAATAGTAAAAATAAGACGATACGTCAAAGCATCAAGTTTTCAACCTTAACTTATGTATAGTGAATTTTTCAGTTGCACACTTAAGCCTAAATAAATACCAAGCAAACAAAGGGACTAACAAGGGAATATATGTATTGATTTATTGCATTTTCAGGGTACTGCCCATACACAAATCATATTTACAAAGTTTTTACTAATATTTGCTAAATACATTAAATATTTGGCTTGTAGCTTAATTCAGCAGCTTTAACATTTCTTCTCTTAATTGCTATATATATTTAATTAAACAGATTTTTTTAAACAAGATTATTATAATTTTTTAATATGTAATTTATTTTATTACCCATAATATGGCCTACCTTCATCAGCTCTTTCATATAAACATTTCTGATATCACTATAATGTTCACAACTAAATAAAAAATGTTCCAATGAATCACCGACCCGCATATTACATGTTATACAGATTTTACATTCATCTTGTTCCACTTTTTCTTGGTTAATTCCTATTTTTATTTTTCCAGTTTCGGCTAGCCGAATTTGGGCAAATACTCTAACTACACAAATATTTAGTCTACTATTTAAATACTTAGCTACAAGATTTGACCCACAGTAACTCATAAATGCATGATTATATGAAGAGTATATAGCTCTCTCCACATCCTCCTGGTACGAGATCATTGCCATCTTTTCTATTATTGCCTCTATATTATTATTTATATTGTCAGCAGACAGGTTGTTCAATAAGTCCTGAAAACCACAAGAAACTAGTTTCTTTTTTATTTGGCTAAGCCAGTTGTAGTTGGCGTCTTTTGAGTCAAGCACGTCAACCTTCTTTAACTTTTCAAAGAGTAGTTTTGGTACTCTTTCGTCTTGCATTTCTAGTACTTTGCCTAAATAGAGTAGTGCCTGTTTAAACATTGTTATTTCTAGCCTACATCTTCCTGCTTCGAGTCTGATCAGATAATTAGGCGTGTTTCTAGGTAGAGCTAACACTTTCTTTATAAAGCTGGTCTGAACTATTTCTATTTGGTCTACATATCTTAACCCCCAGACTGAACTACTCTAACAAGGGAATGACGCGACATGCAACACCCAGATTTCACAGAGACCCATTTCAAAAAATCGGGCTAATTTTAAATAGCACAGATATAAAGTAACTCGAGTGCATTTTGCGTGGTTTGGTCACAGCGGCCCGCCAAAGTTTAAGAAAAAACAAATTTTAAAACTTTGCCGCCCTATAACTTCTACAGTTCTCATCCGATTCGGATGAAATTTGACTTTTTGTGATCCTCAGTTTGTATTCTATAAAGAAATTTTAGGATTCAAAAAATTTTATTTAAAAAAAAAAGGTTTAAAAATTGGGCCTCAAAAAAACACATTTTTTGTAATTTTTTTAAGAAAAATGAAAAATTTCGAATGTTTAAAATCTGTGCTATTTAAAAGTAGCCTGATTTTTTGGAATGGGTCTCTGTGAAATCTAGGTGTTGCATGTCGCCTCATTCTCTTGTAAGTGAACAATAAGGATAAAGGTGATTCTTTGCAATTATTCACAATAACATACAAGAGCTCATTTAGATTGCACTAATTGTTATATTTAAGGCAAGAAAAACTTATAAAACCTCATTAGGCGTAAATAGCTCATACAAGTCATTGGTTGTAGTCAAATTATAAAAATTATTTAATTCTTTTACTTAATTATTAGCTACATTACCAACAAATGCTGATGCAAATGCACTAGATAATTTCTTTACCCAAGTAAAGACATTAGACTTGACACATACGTTGGTATAGCGGTATTTATATTTACTGTATTTTTGTAAGTTGTCATTAAAATTGTACGTTGTCTGATTAAGAGTATTTTTTTACGTAGACAATTTGTTACTTCATGTTTATTTAATTGACGCAAGTTAAAAGTACGTTCTGTTAAAAAAAATGTTAAAACATTAGGACCAGAATTAATTTGCACACTAAATTGCATTGTGCATGCAAACCCGATCAATATTTAAGAAATATTTGTAATATTTAAATTTTTACAATAAAAACCTTAAAAATCAAGCAATTGTTAGACCAACTTGTTAAAAATTGTTAGCTTGTCTATATAGATACTTTGTATTTTAAATTTGCTGAAAAGATCGAAATGCTCTTAAACAAACTGCGAAGTTTGCACAACACGAACCAGAGTAAATGCGTGCTGATATGGTGGTGGACACGATTCATTAGTACAGCAAGTTGACATTAATTAAACCTGTGATGTGAAGAAAATGTTTGCTTTTTTGCATATGCGTACGCATATTTTGTTTTTTTAAATTGCGCATTACAGTTACTAATTTTTTTTTACCCAATCTAGATCCAAGTTTACTTTTTCCACAAACATCATTAATAGTAGACTCTCACACAATGTGTAACGTCTACAACCAGTACTTATCTCATTATTACAGTTTACATTTATCAATTAATTAGAATCATCCAACCCCTTACAAATAAAGATCCTTTTTTTAGTTGCACCGGTAGTGATAACTTATATTACCTGCTCATTGTGTTATTAGTACATGCATGCAAAACAACTACTTAAATTATGTACTTTCTTATTGTTAACATCTCTCATTTCTACATATAAACAGTATCAGTCATCTCATTATACGTAGGCAAGGAAAGACAATTACACGCACATTTGCTTCGTTTCTCTCATTGTTTGTTTTTTTTCATGTATCGCTTTACTCGGTATCTAATTAGATCCTAAAGTACCGGTCCCGAATATACCGTACAATGCACTTAACTTTGGTCCTATTGTACTACAAACACACACATATCTCATTTCGTATGCTGTTTATTGCCAATCGACACTGATATCAGGTCCAGTCCCATAGTAAACTGTAGTTGGTACCTGCTGCGATCCCAGCTCTACATAAACTAAAGTTGGTGTATGATCCAGTACCTGCTCCAGTTTTATAAAAAACTCGAGTTGGTATCAGATCCAGTGCCACACTTACACACACTAACACTGTTTTGTTTTATTTTTAAATTGTTTGTTTTGTTTTGTTTTGTAAAATTTGTATTATGCCACCATGTTTCTTTTTTTCCTGCAGGGCAATTTAGAAGACGCATGCTGAAACAATTACTTTTAAACACAATTTAATAGATTTAGACCTTACTTTTTTTTATCAATACTTTTCTTGAAAGCTGCATTACAAAATCATGGATGCCTTGATCCTTAATGTTAACAAGTACTCCATTGTCTTGACAACATTTAATTGCGGCAGTAATCCAGTCTTCCTAAAAGCAACACATTTAAAAGATTATTGCAAATAGTGTCATCAAAAGATTTAAAGCATATAATGAGTGTATGCTCATTTAAACTAGCTATTAGATCTTAAATCAGGTAAATCTAATACTACAAATATCGTAGATGTATAATATTAACTTATTCACTTTTGAAGCTCTTTCCAAAATAATATTTATTTTTAAAGTGTCTCATTCTGGAGCAGTTTTGCCTCTTTCTACTGTGTGAATTTGTGTACTTGATGTTATTCAATAATAAAACCAGGCACTAATTTTTTCCAGACATAGTTGTAAACTATTACTAACTCTCGTCTGTCCTACCAAATGATCAACTACATTAGTTGACACATTAGAGTTTCACCTAATAATTAATCTAAATAGTTGTTTTTTTTTAAATATCATAAATTTGATTCAGGTTGACGGATATAGAACATTATAAAGTGTGTTGCTAATTTTAATGACGTTCATACTTTACCAGGGATTTCAGTCGGTCAACCTGTTGTAGATTGCAGTTATAATACTGAAATGAATTTTGGTTTTCATAACCTAATACTGTTGCTGTAAATAGTGATTCAGTTTAGCGAGGCTATTATTGTAATTATCATAACACACAGTACAATTCAGAATATTTGAAAAACTGAAAATTATGAGTTTTATATTCAATTGCGTTCTTGGAATTTTGTGCGGGTTCTGAAAAAAAAATTATTGATGACATCTATATTTGTTATTTCTGTTTGAAGCAGCAGTCGAAAAAGGATCTGCAAGTTTCGCGTTACTCGCTTGTCAGAATTTAATCGTGGGGAAAAATCTCTAAAAGACTGTAGGAAAGAAAGAAAGAAAGAAGATGCTTCCTTCTGAAGTGTCTTTGGTCTGTAATTATAGAATCACAGTCGGTCGGCTTTGAATTGGCATTAATTGAGCAATTCTGAATTAATCGCCCGTAAGATTTACATTTTATTTTCGTAAAATCTGTTTCAAATATTTCTGACTCATATTTCTTTTCGTCGTATCGTTAAAATAGTATTTCGAAAGTAGTTATTTCGTTTTTTAAAGTTTAAAGTAGAAATAAAATAGTACGTTTATTTATTTTATTTATAAATGACATTGGTGATGGCATTCATTGCGATCATTCATATTCATTGTACGCTGATGACCTAGTCATTTACTTTGCTGATAAAAATGTTAACTTACTATTTAGTACAATGCAAACTGCTGTAGATAAGCTTAGTAATTGGTGTGATTGTAATATGTTAAAAATCAATGTAGCAAAATCAAAAATAATATTATTTCGTAAATCACATGATAATATTAAATTTGATCCATTTCCTGTTAACTGTTATGGTGAGAAGCTGGAATTAGTTGAGTTGTTTAGGTACTTAGGTATAACTGTTGATTCCTATTTGAATTTTAAAAAGCACTACAAAAAAGTAAAATCTAAAATAGCTGTAGCTATTGGAGTTCTCAAGAACCTTCGAAAATGCCTCCCTTTTAATATATTCTGTATCATGCTGAATGCGTATGTGCTCACTATATTTGATTACTGCTCACCTATATGGGCTGTCTAAACAAAAGCAAAATTAGGTAAAATTCAATCACTCATAAATAAATCAATTATTTCAGCTTGCAATTATCCTTTGTGAGAAAAAGATTCCAAAACAAAAAAAACAAAAAAGAAGGTAATAATAAGTGAGCCAATGTTACTTGACAAAGCTAATATTTTATCAGTTTATGAAAGGACCCTTGATTTTATGTCAATATTTATTTTTAAAACTTTAAAATTCAAATCAAATACTTAAATAATTTCTTTAAAGTTAAAGATGTAACTAGAATGACCCGCGCATCCAGTCGTGTTCTCTTGGAATGTGATAATATAAAAGTGACTAAAACATATTAAAACATCTTTAAATTTTGTGCGGTAAAAACTTGGAATGAACTACTGGCGGAGATAAGAAATTTGGAACAACCTCCACTTTCATTTAAAACTAATCTTAGTAGTTATGTAATTCGTCGTAGAGCATCAAGTTATGTTCATATGTCCAAGCCACCATAGTTGTTATATATAATAATAAATTACTGTTGATATTTGTTTATGACCTATTTTTCGCACTCTGATTGTATACTAAATATGGATTGTGAATGCTATTGTATGGATTTGGTGTCGCTTACTGAAAAACATTGCCTGTAATTACTACTTGTATTGAGTTATTTTGACACTATTATAAAGCTAACAAACAAACAAACAAACGTAGAATAAACAAGTCGTAGGTTTGATCAACTATAGTCATTGTTTATTAAGTGTATCAATATGGACCCCAACAATTATCCAGATCAACTAAATTCTGACTTAAGTACGTGCTCATAGGATCGTATCGTTTATTAAATATATGATTAATTGTTACAGAAATAATAGGACGAAATCATAAACACTATTAACTTTTCTATTTTATTTTCTTTCCTTGATATAATATTCAATCGTATTATTCAGTAAGTATCTACATTTTGTTTTAGGATTACAATTCTTATTTTCCGTTTCCATTGAATAAAAGTATTATTATATTATTCGTTAATTAACAATATTTACTGGTGTATCTGCGTGCGTGTTAAATGATTGCATATGTGTATTAAATTTAATATTATATATAAAATTATTTATATAATACTATGCATACCTACCTACGTACATTATAAATTATTTATTCGATTTTACATTTATACACCTATCCATTTATCAGCTCACCAAACTCACCCACCTTTATAGTTTAAGTAATTTAGTCTAAGGTCTCAATGAAATCCCATTCTTCATATTTTAAACGACGTCTTATTTAACTAAAAAGGTTAACTAGTATTTAGGTTGCATTTTTTGTTTTCAGCTCTTCGGCCAGTTTTCTCAGCATTAAATAATAATTGTTTCCTTGAAGCAGGAATTTTTATAGCACACAATTTTTCCTTCTTTCTTAGTTTGTAGGCTTTCTACTGTTAAATCAGGTTGTAGTAGTATCAGGGAGCTGAATAATCAGACAAAACTTTAATATAGACAAAATTCAGAGTAGCAGAAACTTTCAAATGAGTACACACAAATTAAATTAGAATTTGATAAATTTGCCTACAATTACTGAAACAGAACTGACTCTAGATTGAAACAACAGAATTAGGATGCTAACAAGCAACGAAAAAACATAGTGCTAGGAGAACTGGATTACAAAAGTAATCATTGAATGGCCACTTTTGAGACTTAGTGCGTAAAGCCCCTACGTTTTCCAATATGCTTGTATAGAGCTCCGAGAGTTTGATAATGTAGGAATGAAACTGTATTCTAAGTCCGTCAAAGCATCCATAGATGTGACGATCAATTATATGCAGGAGAAGGTCCGCATTAATATCTCTATGTAGAGAAAGTAGAACGGTGTTCAAGTTTAGTGAGACAAGCATGAGGTATTTAAGGCCTTAAAACGTAATGGCGAAACAAATGTTATTGTCATCATATGGCAAACCTTGACACTGCCAAGTGTCCCACTAAATTCTGCGAGATGGTGAACCTAGAACCTCACCACAATAGCTCCTGTATTAATTATGGATATTACAAAATTTGCTGATGAACTAATTAAGGTTGTTGTCAGAAGTAAAGACCTTAGCCAAATCCATACTTGTGCGAAGATAAAAGATTAGTAATGCTAATTATAATTGACTGTATAAAAACCTCAGCGAGACTAATTAATAGATACAGAAATTGAAAGCACGAGACATAGGTCATGACTACAAACCATCCACCATGACTAGATTACTTAGCTTGTTAAGTAAACCTGTTGAATAGAAGATAACTTCAACAGAGTCTGCGATCGTGACCAAGAGTCATGAGAAAACAATCTATAATTCTTTAGATATTGATTAAAAATCTTGTAATGAGGTGCAAGAGATAGCTTTGCAGTAAGGTAGTAGCACTCGTTAGACTAAAGAAGTAGGTTAATCCCAAAAAAAATTAGGATTCTGAATAAATGTACATAGTTCAATTCTAATGCCACTTTGATTTGTAATTGTAATTGTAATTGTTTTATTGTCAAATCCATAGAGCGCATATACACTTAGTTCCAAGAATGGACAGTTCTAAACATTACAATACTATACTACAGATATAATTCACGAGGTATATAAACATCATGTCAATATTATTAGAGTTAAAGAAATGTTTTACAAATGAAAATATTCAACTGGGCGAGGTTAATTAACTAAATACATTAAACATAAATATCTTTACGCATATCAATCAGATATTTACATAAATCAAATTGGAAGTCTTTATGTTTTTTATTATTATGAATTATAACAGGAATAGTGTTCTAAAGTAATACTGCTCGGAACTGATAGCATTTACGATAGAACGATGTTCTGCGTAGGACTAACAGCTTAAAATTATTTCGAAGTGATATTTTACGTGTATCCATAACTTCAATGATACTGTCTAGCCTTTCTTGTTTCTTTATTAAATTACGGGTTAAAAAAGCCATAAAATATTTTACACGTTCACTAACAGAGAGAATACCAAGCGACTCATACAAGAAGTTCATTTCTATTACTTTTTTCCTTTTGGTTTTAGGAAAACCGAGCGAAAACACAATGTGTGTTGGGTTTCACAGGACAGATGGAAAACTGCAGCTGACGAGGTATCTAACCTACAGAGATGTCAATTGATCACTGACGAAACTGACTAGGACTTATATGTCATCCCAATTAACACCATAGCAGAAATCTAGACTACCTCTGGACTAACAGACGATACCAACTGGGCAAACGTGAATAACTGAGGACATCGAGCATGATTCGCTGAACAGGAGCGACGGACGAACCACAGGTTCATTTATCAAGATGGAGTCAACGCTTTGCGGATAGAACAGCAGAGCTCTACAATGTGGTAGCAAGTGATCTCAAGAGTTCCTGTGAACATCAGAATCTCAGCATTAACAAAGTATGACTAGCAAAAGTCAGGAACAGCTCTTCGTCTACACATAAGATCGTGGATTACTTGAAGAGGCTAATTAAAAGAGACAAGAAGAAGATAAGATCAAGCAACAGACCCAGGCGAAGATGCAAAATTGATAACCAACATCTGAAAACCATCAACAAATTGATATAGAGACGAGAAGACTTGATGACAAAGTGCGAAGCAAGAGTTTTAGTACTCGAAGAATTAAAGATCAGCTGAAGGACGCATGCCATAAGTTGTAAGTGTAGATAAGTATCCAAAGAGACCGTCAAATCAGTAGACAGAAAAATTTACCACAAAAATATAAAAAAAAATTGAAAAAAGAGGAAAACAAAAAAGAAAATATAAAAAAACTGAAAAATTGCTTCTTATAGTATTGTAACTGTATGACCATCAGGTATGCAGCGTCGATTAGAAGGCACTTGTGGAGAAACACAAATTCATAGGATTCTAGCAAAATCCTTGAATATATCATGTAGACAACTCTACTCTAAGTAGTAAAAACTTGAGTTTGTAAAACAGAATTGTAAGCAATCAAATTGCAGAATTAACTTGTGTAGAATAGAAAGGATTAGTAGAACAAGTATAGTAATAGGAATTGATCATTCCCCAGGAAAGTTATCATAGCATTCAAAACTTACTAGAAACCAACCTTAATGTAGTTTTACTGACTTGCAGAACAGAAGTTGCTGTAAGCATGCATGGTGTATTAACATAACAAAACATGTCACGCTAATTCGCCTGTGAGAATAGCAGAAATTACCCAGTCTGCATTCTTGCATCATGTATCTATAATTTACTATAGCGTAAATCATTTCGTCGACCAGTTAGAAGTGGAAAGTAAGGATTCATCCAGCTTAGCTCACTGTAAGAGTCATTTATATGTTTACAACAAGCTGGAACCCAAAGTTTAAACTTTAAATTTAGTAAAAAACCAATTCTAAGAAGAGTTCAACGTTAGAAAATACTTTTTTTCAAATTATGGACTATAGACTAGAAATTGAATCAGAACAAATACGAGGAGCCATGAAATTGCATTGGAATACCAACTATTCGGACTAGATAGGGTAATTAAGACAGCTTCAAGACGTTAGCATTTCAGACTGATAATCTCTAGTGACTTTCTGAGGAGTGAACAAAATTAGACTATAAACGCTCGTCCAGGCTCACACGGTATTTGACTATCCCAGACCAACGGGTTCTCTTTTTATGGATTGTACGCTTTGTGCCGTGCTATTATATTAAGCGGTTGTCTGAAATCACCTGAGACCCAATAAAAGAGACAGCCTCAAAAACCTTAGTTTTTTTAACTGATAATTCCTAGATTTATCTGAGGGGTGAACAAAACATGGCTATAAACGCTTGTTCAGTCTCATACTACAAAAACACGGTTGTCAGCTAACAAGACAAAGTTAGGCTATAAACGCCAGTCCTGTTCACGCTGAAACAAATGAGACTTCCCAAGCAAACTTAGTTAGTAGTTACATAAACAGAGTAGTCGTTCTGGACGGAGAGTAGTTTTTAAAGAATTTAAATTGCAGAAGAAGTCTATATTGTGGTAAGTTGAAAAGCTTATTAGTATTTAATACCAGTTGATGTTTCGATAAGATGTTCTCGTTAAAAGTGTCAGTGATTGCAGTCCAATCAAGAATTCGGTGGGAGTTGTATTAGAATCTAACGTTTGACACTTTTCAATGTATAAAAATGTTACTACATTTCCTATACCTATCCTTCTACACACAGAGATAAAAAAGAGGAGAGTAGCAGACAAGAAAGAAAGAGAGAGTAAGAGAGACAAACGTTGAACCATTGCACTCGCAGTGCACTGTCTAAATCTCCCTTTATGCAATATGATCCTTGCACACAAGCGGTTCTCTATTTTATATCTTCCTTCACTCTATACAGTAGTATAGTTTCCTCTTTCTTGAGAAAACAAACAATTCTTTTCACAAGTAGTAGGTAGGTTCGGAATGAGCATTGTAAGATTCTACTCCCTAGTTATATGTAAATCATTTCTTTTCAGATGTCGTTTTTGACAAATTATTGGGACGGTATCATCATAAACGCATAGATAGGTACAAGGATAGGCAAACATTAGCCTTAAATCATACATAGGTTATGTTAGTGTGTACTACGGTAGTACAACAGCAAGTAGATGCTGATACTACACACATGCGACGTTTTGATTACGTTTTGGGCAGGATGTAAAACCATCAAGACCAACAACTGCCAAACGAATTTTTAAACAATTCAAACAGACAGACAGACAGACAGACAGACAGACCGACAGACGTACAGACCGACAGTCAAACACACAGACCGACAGACGGACCAACAGACAAACAGACAGAAACACAGACAGACATACCCACAGACGCACAGACGGACAGACAGACAGACAGACAGACAAAAAAACAGACCGACAGACAGACATACAAACAAACAGCCAGACAGAAAGACCGACTGACAGACAGACCGACCGACAGACAGACAGACCGACTGACAGACCGACCGACAGACAGACAGTCAGATTGACAGACTGGCAATTAAAAAATCTGACAGACAGACATGCAGACAGACACACAGACCGAGAGACCGACAGACTGACAGACAGACAGAACACGGACAGACACACCGACAGACAGATTAACAGACAGACAGACACACAGCCCGACAGACACACAGACAGACAGACAGACGGACAGGCCAACACACAGACAGACAGACTGTCAGACTGACCGACAGACAGACAGACCAAAAGACAGACAGACAGACAAACAGACAAACCGACAGATAGACAGACAGACAGACCGACAAACAGACCGACAGACAGACGGACCCACCAACAGAGAAACAGACAGACAGAAAGACCAACAATTAGACCGACCGACAGACAGACAGACAGACCGACAGATAGACTGACAGACAGACTAAAACATAGACCTACAGACGGACAAACAGACAAAAAGAAATACAGACGGACAGACCGACAGACCGACAGACAGAAAGACAGACCGACCAAATGCGGACAGACCGACAGACAGACAGACAGACAGACAGACAGACACACTAATAGACCGACCGAGAAGCAGACAGACAGACAGAAAGACAGACCGACAGCCAGACAAACAGACCGACCGACAGACAGACAAACAGACAGACAGAACGACAGACCGACACAGAGACAGACAGGCAGACAAAAAGGCAGACGAACAGACAGACCGACAGACAGACCGATGGACAGACCGACTGACATGATGACAGACAGACAGACCAACAGAAAAACAGACCGACTGACCGACCAACAGACCGACACACTGATAGACAAACAGACAGACAACAGACAGACCGACAGACAGCCGACAGACAGACTGAGAGACCGACAGATTGACATGCTGACAGACTGACAGACAGACAGGCAGACAGACAGACAGATAGACAGACTGATAGAAAAACAGACAAACAGACTGACTGACCAACCGACCGACAGACAGACAGACACACACACAGACCGACAGACTTACACAACGACAGACAAACAGACAGACAAACAAACAGACAGACCGACATACAGGCAGACAGCCTGACAGACAGACAAACAGACAGAGAGACGGACAGACCAACACACAGACAGACAGACCGTCAGACAGACAGACCGTCAGACAGACAGACCGTCAGACAGACAGACAAACAGACAGACAGAGAGACCAACCGACAGACCGACCGACAGAAAGACAGACAGGCGGACAGATAGACTGACAGACAAACAAAAACATTGACCTACACACAGACAAACAGACAAAAAGAAAGACAGACCGACAGACAGAAAGACAGACTGACGAAAGGCAGACAGACCGACAGACGGACAGACATACCGACAAACAGACAAACAGACAGACAGACACACCAACAGACACATAGAAAAGCAGACAGACAGACCGAAACACAGACCGATGGACAGACAAACAGACCGACAGACAGACAGACCGACAAACAGACAGACAGAACGAAAAGACTGACACAGAGACAAACAGGCAGACAAAAAGGCAAACGGACAGACAGACCGACAGACAGACCAATACACAGACACAAACAGACTGACAGACCAACAGACCGACAGACAGATAGACAAACAGATGGACAACAGACAGACCGACAGACAGCTGACAGACAGACCGACAGACAGACAGGCCGACATGCCGACAGACTGACAGACCAACAGACAGACAGGCCGACATGCCGACAGACTGACAGACAGACAGACAGACAGACAGACAGACAGACAGACAGACAGACAGACAGACAGACAGACAGACAGACAGACAGACAGACAGACAGACAGACAGACAGACAGACAGACAGACAGACAGACAGACAGACAGACAGACAGACAGACAGACAGACAGACCGACAGACAGACAGACAGACAGACAGACAGACAGACAGACAGACAGACCGACAGACAGACAGACCGACTGACAGACCGACCGACAGACAGACAGACTGGCAATTAAAAAATCAGACAGACAGACATGCAGACAGACACACAGACCGAGAGACCGACAGACTGACAGACAGACAGAACACAGACAGACACACCGACAGACAGATTAACAGACAGACAGACACACAGCCCGACAGACACACAGACAGACAGACAGACGGACAGGCCAACACACAGACAGAAAGGACTGTCACACTGACCGACAGACAGACAGACCAAAAGACAGACAGACAGACAAACAGACAGACCGACAGATAGACAGACAGACAGACCGACAAACAGACTGACAGACAGACGGACCCACCAACAGAGAAACAGACAGACAGAAAGACCAACAATTAGACCGACCGACAGACAGACAGACAGACCGACAGATAGACTGACAGACAGACTAAAACATAGACCTACAGACGGACAAACAGACAAAAAGAAATACAGACGGACAGACCGACAGACCGACAGACAGAAAGACAGACCGACGAAAATGCGGACAGACCGACAAACAGACAGACAGACAGACAGACAGACACACTAATAGACCGACCGAGAAGCAGACAGACAGACAGAAAGACAGACCGACAGCCAGACAAACAGACCGACAGACAGACAGACAAACAGACAGACAGAACGACAGACCGACACAGAGACAGACAGACAGACAAAAAGGCAGACGAACAGACAGACCGACAGACAGACCGATGGGACAGACCGACTGACATGATGACAGACAGACAGACCAACAGAAAAACAGACCGACCGACCGACCAACAGACCGACACACTGATAGACAAACAGACAGACAACAGACATACCGACAGGACAGCCGACAGACAAACTGAGAGACCGACAGATTGACATGCTGACAGACTGACAGACAGACAGGCAGACAGACAGACAGATAGACAGACTGATAGAAAAACAGACAAACAGACTGACTGACCAACCGACCGACAGACAGACAGACACACACACAGACCGACAAACTTACACAACGACAGACAAACAGACAGACAAACAAACAGACAGACCGACATACAGGCAGACAGCATGACAGACAGACAAACAGACAGAGAGACGGACAGACCAACACACAGACAGACAGACCGTCAGACAGACAGACCGTCAGACAGACAGACCGTCAGACAGACAGACAAACAGACAGACA